>JAJAGP010003024.1:0-88006 GCA_025084515.1 Ancistrus triradiatus
GTCATCTGAGGGATTGAAGATCAGGTCTCTTTAGTTTAATCTTGTGCTTTTGCCCTAAGTACTGAAATTCCTCCAGTTTCCTTGAATTGTTTAATGATATTATGCACTGTAGATAAATGTATTAATCCCTTCCCATATTTCTTTGTGCAACATTGCTTTTAAACATTTCAATAATTTTCTCACGTTTGTTGATAAACTGGAGCTACTCCAACCATTTTTAACTCCTCAAAGACACTTTCTTGGATGCTGCTTTTGTACCAAATCATGATTATAAACACCTGTTTGAAATCACATAATTATTTATTTTTTACCTCATTATTTGATCTAAATTGTCCTTTTCCCAACATTTTTGGAATGTGTTGCAAGGCTGAAGTTCAGGAATGGATGATTCTTAACAAATGAAATGAATTGACCAGAAATAAACACTTACCCTAACCCCTAACTCTAACTCTATCTTTGGTGCATACTGTCTGCAATTAAATAAAAGTCAAAGGAACATTGCATATATTTTTCATTTGCATTTTCATTTGCAAATTTTTCTGATTTGGGGTTGTACAAATCAGAAGAATGTAACATGCTATCTTGTACTTGCGACTAGAATCAAGTACTATATGATGTTACTTTCTCATGTGGCTCGGTGGGTAGCATCACCGCCTCACAGCAAGAACGTCCTGGGTTCAGTCCCAGGGTGGAGCGGCCTGGGTCCTTTCTGTCTGGAGTCTGCATTTCCACAGTCCAAAGACATGCAAGTTAGGTTAATCGATTGCACTAAATTGGCCTGGTTTGAGTGTGTTGCCAGAGACCACACTCAAACCAAGCCTGGTATTCGGTTATTCTTCAGGGTCACAGCTTGAAAGATGCACTATTTACCTGTTGCCCTTGAAAGGCAGCTGCCAAAATTCCAGACAGCTCAACTGTGGAATGGATCCCACTCACTATTATACTCTCCTGTTTTACTGTTTTACCTTTTATAGCATGAAGACAGACACAAAGAAAAGGTAGTGAAAGAAATGAAGGCGTGATGAAACTTGCAAGTTCCATTTTGTATGCCTTAAGGTATGACTAGCTGTCTTTAGCAAATCCATCTGTGACATCAGGTAGAAAAAGCATTGCCAGAGATCCCTTGGGCTATGCTGAAATGCAAACATGTGATTGTGCAAGAAGACAGAAAAAACATTTTAGGTGATTTAACTTTTCATTTTGAATATTAATTGTCCATGATGATTTCAACCTCAGTGGCTCAGTGGGTAGAGCCAGCTGCTGGGAAATTACAGTGTCAGAGGACCTGTATTCTGCCAGCCTGGGTACAAGCTGAAACACAAATATGATTGTTAAAATACAGGCTGTATTTTTACCAGTAGAAGATTCCTGGGTTTTGGTTAGCAAGTTCATATTTTGTAAATACTGATCTTATATACACTCACCAGTCACTTTATTAGCCATTCAGCTGCTTGTAAAATGCAGATATATAAGCAGCCAATCACATGGCAGCAAGTCCATTTAGGTATGTAGATACGATCAAGACCTACTTCCAGCAGGATAATGTTCCATGTCACAAAGCTAAAATCATCTTAAACTATTTTCTTGAAAATGACAATGAGTTCACTGTACTCAAATGGCCCCCACAGTCACCAGATCTCATTCCAATAGCGCACATTTGGGATGTGGTGGAACGAGAGATTTTCATCTTGGATGTGCACCCAACAAATCTGCAGCAACTGCATGATGCTATCATGTCAATATGGACCGAAATCTCTGGGGAATGTTTCCAGCACCTTGCTGAATCTATGCCACAAAGAATTAAGGCAGGTCTGAAGGCAAATGAAGGTCCAACCCAGTACTAACAAGGTGTACCTAATAAGGTGACCGGTGAGTGTATGTATATGGCTTAATTCACGTTTTTAGTAGTTTGCACATGGATGTACTAACATCCATTCCCGTGTTCACTCAGGATGTTTACTGTGAGATTTATTTTGTTTTTCTTCTTAAGCTCATTACTTTCTTATTGATCCATTTGCTGCTATTCTTTCATCATTACTTTTATTTTCATCATTATTTCCTACTTACTGCTTTGAATATTTTACTTTATTTTTAAATTATGACACCCTCAAGTTAGACCTTTTCTAAACTGATGTCATTCTGTCTTAACCAATTTAAAAATCAATCCAACTTTCTGCTTTTTTGATTTAAATGTTTTGCCAAAGCATAAAAAATATAGTTGGTAGGTGAGGTACTACCAAGCTCATCCAGTCAAAGCAGACTTGTACTGGGACTGAGGTGCATACTGACCATCCTCCGTCTCTTACATACGTTACATGACTTTCCACGTAGTCTTACTTTGGTTACATTACAAGTTATCATAGTTACTGAGCAATATCCTTTAAAAAGGAATAACTTAATAATAATAAAGTTTAACAGGTTGTAATTAAAACATTTTCAGAAATATTGGGTAATTCGTTCCAAAGTATTTACAATCCTACTGTAATCTTTCATATTAATTTTCTTTCTTACTGAATATATTTATGTTAGAAGGCTTCCATTAGACTGTGAGGCATACGGACCTCATGTACAATCAGGCACAACAGAATTACTGATACTGATAGACAGTAATTACAGCTCAGGATATTGGGAAATAAGCCCTGGCTCTCTGTCAGCATTTCACAAAAGTGTTTTATGTCCTTAAGTTCAGGGGTGAGTGTAGGGTTAGCAAATTCCTTTATGTCAACTCAGCAAACTACTGTTTTCCTGTAAGGACCCTCTGGCAACTTCCGAGCACACTTCTGCCTATGCTTAGCACAGTACTTGTGCATGGCTTGATATCAGTCTTCATGGAAGCTCAAATCATGAAACTCTCAATGAACAGTACACCCAAGAGTGAATACTGTGACAGAGGACAGACTATTTATAATGGTATGTGTTTCAGCACCAAGCTGTCCCATTCTGTAAGCTCTACATGACCTAACACAACACAGACATTTCTACTTTATGGGAGCCATTCTAACAGGGCAGAAATTTGACCAATGTCAGTAGCTGAAATTCCTGAGCCCTTTAGTATTACCAGGAGGGCTGCATACGTGTATGTTGGATTTTACTGAGGGAGTCTACATACTCCATGTAGTGTACCTGTTTCAAAAAGAACCACTGTTCAGCAGATGAATGCTCCTAACTAAAAATGACTTCATGGGCTATAATTTTTCCGGAGACATGTCAGATTGCTTGAATGTGGTGAGAAATGACAAATCGTTTTACACCCCTTTAAAAAACTGAAATGATGCACTCACTACACCAAACATGAGCAAACCTGTTTCATACCATTTTGGTTCTGAAGAGCTGATGAGCCAATTGTAGGCTGCTCAGTGATTCATTGTGTGTACAAGGTGTGTCAGTGTGGAAAAGTTTAAAATATATAGCCGTAGTAAAAAAATTTTGTGTAAACAGTGTGACTGAAGTATTTTCCTAGACATGAATAGTTAATGCTCTCAGTGTTATACTTTTTTTTTTCTTTTTTCAAATCCTGACTCCTGCCTAGTTACTGGAATATTTTTTTTATTTGCATTTACAGTTTAGCACTGAAAACCCTTAAAACATGACAGATGACTGGTTTATGCACAATGTCCTGTTTTCCTTTTTAATTTATTCTTCATCTTTAATTCAGTAATATTTTACTAAGATTTAGTAAAACACTTTTTACAACTGACAGGCATTTTATGAAGCACATCAAAACATTTCATTATAAAGCTATCATATTTTCATTACATATGCATATGCTAGTGAAAATAAAATATTATCATAAGACTAAAATATTATCTAAAGTACTAATAACTTCCTACTGGAAGGTTACATTCTCTATAAAGGCCAGTGTTTTTCCCCTACTCTATGAGGACACTTCAATGAAGAAGCTTGGTTTTTGTTTTGGTTATTCAAAAATGATTGACACATTATTATTGTGCATTCCTAAATGGTCTACTCATTAGTCTGAAGAAAAACTCATGACTGATCTGATGGCTGCTTTTTTAATCTTGTTTTAAAGGGGCAAGTAGTCATGATGTCATAATAATGCTCTATTTGCAGACCTGTTTAGTATTTACATAATAAAGATTCATCTATCAGTTTAGTTACTAAAATCTGGGTGGCACAGTGGTGCAGTGGTAGCACTGACAATTCACAGCTAAAAAGGTTCAATTCCTGCCCCATGTCTGCATGCATTTCTTCCATGTACTTCGGTTTCCTCCCACATTCCAGTGACATGTTAAGTTAAATGGAATCCCAGTGTGTGTGTGAGATTGATTGTTTACAGTCATTGTGCATTTTATTAGAAACACCTTACTAATACTGGTCCCATCCACCTGAAGGTTCAATATCTGATGCATTCTGAAATGCTTTTCTGCTCACCACTATTGTACAGAATGGCTATCTGAGTTCCCATATCCTTTCTGTCTGCTTAAACCAGTCTGGCCTTTCTTCCTTGACCTACTTCCTCAACATGGTTTTTCTCTCTGCAGAACTGACGCTCACTGGACGTTTTTTTCTGTTGCGCCATTATGAGTAAACACTAGTTGTGCATGAAAAATCACAGTAGATCAACAGTTGTAGAAATACTCAAACTAGCCCGTCTGGAACCGACTATCACACTATGGTGAAAATATGAAGATACATTGAGAATCTGATCAACCCAATCTGATGGTCAATGTGAACATGACCTGAAACTGCTGGTCTGTATGTGCATGACTAGGCATTGCACTGCTGCTACGCAATTGGCTGATACATAATCATATGAACGAGTAGGTGTACGCAGCCCCATTCCTGACAGCTTTGACTGGGCATGGGTAATCACAGTAAAACATCATCGATGGGCATGTCTGTTTTTCTAGTCAATTTATAAAGGCAATAGTTAAATCCAATAGTAACTCAATCCACAAACTATAGTTTGTGCCTTGCTAAGGCAAGTACCTTAAATCAAAAGAAAAATATATATTTTGCCCTGGTAAGGCAAACAGCCTGCTTACCAGATTTTTTTATAAGGCAGAATGACATCAGTTTAGATAAGCTCTAACTTGAATGGTATAGACATAAGTTAAAAATAGAGTAAAATATACAAGTCATTACTTTTTATAATTAGAAAAGTTAATATGGTAAGATTAGAGAAAAATAAGTCAATGCAAAATATAATGTATTAATAATATGATTTATTATTATTATTATTATTATTATTATTATTATTATTATTATTATTATAAGAAAAATAATAAGAAAACTGGTGGTCATTTTAAAACAACTTCATTCAACCTCAACCCTATTCAGGGTCACGGGAGAGCTGGTGCCTAGTCAGCGATACAGGTCTCAAGGCAGGAACAGCCCTAGACAGGGCCCCAATCCATCATAGGGCAAATACACTCACAGACACTTTAGAAATACCAATTCACCTGAAACGCATGCCTTCGGAATGTGGGAGGAAACTGAAATACCCAGAGTAAACCCACACGGACACGTGGAGGACATAAAATCCACCCAGGTGGAGTCCGAATTCGGGGTTGAACTGGGACATTGGAGCTGTGAAACTGCTCTGCCACTGTGCCAGCCTTAATAGCTAGCCTAAATGTTTATTCAAATAGCTTAAAGACCAGTCAATGAGTTGATTCTAAGGTTCCAAAAAAATGCGGCTCATTTACAGATAAAAATCACATCACATCCCCTATACATTAATGTAGTAGCATTTTTTCTCTATCTGTGTCAGTAGGATTAGACCAGTGATAATGTCACTGCTGTGCTCTTTCTGCCTCATTTTGCCCAACATAGATGTGACTCGTTAATGACTCTGACGGGGTGCATGCTTCTGAAAGTCTTCATCATTGTCCAATGCTGTTTTCCAGTTTGCAAACCCTTACCACGTGAAAGCTAAATCTTTGTCATTTCTGTTCCCAAATATGTGACATGGGAAGCACAAGCATACATCATTCTTCCAAAAAAAAAACCAGTATATTCAAGCCATGGCCTGGAGCGATATCATTTCAAATTAAAAGCACATGCTGTGTGTCGAATTGTGCACTGTGGAAAAGCAGTATCATGACTGGAGTCTGAGATATTGTGGAGGAGTTGACAGAGGTGACTGTCGTAATTTAAGTTTTGTATTGTGTTTAATCAGAAAACAGTCCATCATAAACTTTCTTAGATATACTTTATTAAATGTAAAAATGAATGCATGAACAAAAGGGAATGGCATGAATTAAAGAAAAAATAGCATTTGGGCTTTCTTTGGGCTTGGGAAGCATAGCGTGTCCCCTAGTATCAGCCCTGGTGTACAGGTTTTCCTAATAAAGTGTATATTCTTGGTGGGGACCATATATCCCCAGAAAAATAGGAACATCAGATATGTTTGCTGGTCCCCACAACCTTAGTTGTTTGTTTACAGAAGCTGCAACTGCTATTTGAAAACCAAAACAGCTCCTTTCCTTTTGGTTACTGAGGTTAAGGTGTAGGTATAACTGTTAATTACCTATAGTAATATTTTGTGTGTGTGTGTGTGTGTGTGTGTGCGTGCGTGCGTGCGTGCGTGCGTGCGTGCGTGCGTGCGTGCGTCCGTCCGTGCGTGCGTGTGTGTGTGTGTGTGTGTGCCTTGTAATGGACTTGTGCTGTCTTGCACTCTGTCATGCTGAATTGGGCCTGGACCCTCCCAAGACCCTGAACTGGATTATGCAGGTATGGAAAATGAATGAATGATAAATGAAAGAATGAACGAAAATATTGTGTCTCATATTGAAAGATACAGATAACAGAGAACATTGCCTTTACCCAAAAATGTTTTTCATACAGTGCAAAAGATCAAAGATCCATGTACCTTTATTGAAACATTGTATATAATTTACAATGAATTATATGAATACACATCCTGTGCATGTAAAGTACTGTTTAATTGTCACTGTAAAGCACAAACATGCCCACATTCATAATCATTAACAAAGAAAATTCAAGCGCTCAAAGTTCAGAGCTTTTTAAAAGCGTTGTACTACAGATATATTGGAATAGTTGTGCAATACTATGTTAGTGAAATAAGCTAGCATATATGTGTGTGTGTGTGTGTGTGTGTGTGTGTGTGTGTGCGCGCAAAAGTCTTATGCAAAAGTATGCGCACCCTGGTCACAGGATTTCATGTTTTCTCAAAGTGAAAGAACATTAACACATGCTAAGTTGTGAGACTTTGCCTGGTAGCAACATCATTGCACATGGCTCTCCTCTAACCCTTCTCTCTTTTCACAGCAGCCTGCTGTGGTTTCCCTAGATAAACCCTGCTTCCTGTTCAGTTCCTTTCTAGTGTGTTCCATGTTAACTGTTAGTGTTTGTGGTTTGTTTCTGTCTGCTGAAGTGGTCATGTTAGCTGTTAGTATTTGTATTGTATTACCATTGTGTTAGCGTTCCCTGTTAATCGCTGTCTTTGTTAGCCTCTCTGTATTCCAGTCCTGTGTCTCATAACTGATAGCACTCTGTCTATTTGTATTGTCATAGCCTGTTAGTGTAGCCACCTAGTCCCTCTCTGTTCACAGCCTGTAGATGATCTCGTTTGCGTCCTGTGTTGACCATGTCGTTTTGTAATAAAGCCTCACTTGCACATACGTCTGTCTCTGTCCACTTTTCCTGTGCCAATTGTGACTACGTTTGCATAACACTGTATACTAATAACGAAATTTACTGACCTATAGCAGCCAATAGTTGTTAAAATACAGAGAAAATACAGCAGGGTTACATCAACAGTCTGGTCCCATTTACAAAAAATATTTTGTGCTTGATCTGTGCGTTATGGATTCACTGGTTAAGTAGGTAAAGGGTTGACAGTATTGTAGTTATTGTAGATAGAAAAGGAATACACAAACAGTGACAAAAGGATATTGCAGGTTTCCTGTAACTGTGAGGAATAGGAAACAAAATGAGCTCAAAGATATGTGGCTCTTATCATCCTTGTTACACAATGGATAACTTTTCCTTTTTTCCTAAAACTCCATCAAGCAAGTACTTTTAATCAATTACAGCACATATCTAATAATAATAATAATAATAATAATAATAATAATAATAATAATAATAATAATAATAATAATAATGATACCAGGTCCTATAAAAATCATAATTTGAGGCAATGAGGCAATTACTCGGTATCATTTTGCCATCACATAAAAGCAGACCTGTTAGATAATGATTACTACACTACTCAAAATAAAACTGTGATAAGCTCTCACATTAAGAGATCGATCGCAGATGAGAATCACACATGAAACAATCTTTCAATCGACAAAAGAGAGCAAAAAATATTAATGTGTAAAAAAAAGTAATGACACCGCTGGCAATGTTCAAATTTAACATATCAAGTTAGTATGTCGTTTGGGACACAGACAAGTATTTTGTGTTATACTGTTATTCTAGTTGTTAATTATGTTCTGTTTTATTCTGCCACCTCACAGAAAGCTTTCTGTCAGGCACCTATTGGATGTTTCTCATCACTAGCTAAAATGACTGGTTGCTTATAATTTCCAACAATGACACTGTGACTGTTTGCTGACGCACACCACAACTGCTCATGACGGGCACATAAGAGTCATTCTAAGAGAGGCTTGGGAACCTCTCCAAAATTTGTTGGTGACTGAGCTTAAGGCAAAGCTGCTATTAAACTACACTGGCTTGTAATTCCAAAGGTAGTCCCAAATGAAACTTCTGTCACAGTCCCAATCTGCATGATCATATTCTCAGTTATTTATACACTAGTAGTCAAATCTGTAAAATAAAGATATATTTATGATATTTGACTCTCTTATCTAGGGCAACAGAAGTGCTTGAAATTCTCACAATTTTGACTGTCAGCTGTATACCATAAACGCTTTGGCCTTTTATAAGTTTTATTTGGACAGCTCTCTAAAAGTGTTTCTGTGAAAAATAACCAGGTTTAATTATTCTTACACACTTTGAAGTACATATACTGTATGTTCTGCAAGTTATTAGACTAATTGCAAGTACACAGGGTCAAATTGGTCACAGGAAGAAAAAAAGGGGGATGCAAGTATTGGTATCTTAATTTTCATTGTATTGACAGTGATTTGTTTAGTAGTAGCCAACTAAATGCTTACTAACTAGCTCCCCCAAGTTTTGGGGGTCTGCTTTATTCACTAATAATTTGAATATCAGATGTAATCAGATGTCAAACTTGTGGAGATTAAAATGTGACACTTGTTGAAATGTGCTCAGTGAATACTTTTTTAAATGTAATAAATGACAAAGACTGTGACTTTGATGTTGAGATAACTAATTTGACCCCCCAAAAAACAAAAAAGTCATCCGTCCAATTAGATTTTATCATTATTATCATTCTAGATTATATCATTATATAATCTAGAATAATATATTATATTATTATTATAGAATAATATATATTATTATTTTGGGCTCACTAGCCTTGAATCATCTAACTTTGCTGTCCTCGCGTGATCAGGGCCCTTATTTGCCAATGATAACATTCTTGAAGCCTTTAACCAGACCAAGCTTGTCACTGTTGAAGTCCACCAGTAGTTTGCGTAGGCCGTGATGGGTGGGAGTGAAGTAGATCTTGACCTTAGCTTCTTGCCCCGGTGGGATACTGGTTGGGATTCTGTGATACACAAAAAAATACACATTTCCATAATACTAATAACAACTGTTTGCATAGACAATGCAACGAAATAAATGCTTAAGTATCTATATGCCCTGCAAACATAACATTGTTGTAGTTGGACTGAGACCAGAGTAATGTTAAGTCATATCTAAATACTTTATCATGCGTTCATGGAACACTGTTTTAGCTGTTTTGGTCCAAGATATAACGAGTCCATACAGGTATATGCTTCTATTCAAACATGCCTTTTAAAGTTTGTATATTCTACTGTAATTGTTTATCATTTTGTTTTCCTGTTATGTTTTCTTGTTCAAGCATTGTACAGTGGTGCTTGACATTTTGAGAACCATTTAGAATTGGAAAGTATATCATGACACTAACAAAGGACCTCAAAAAAAAATGTTGTAGATAGAGATAGAGATTTTTGGTTAAAATGAGAAGCATTATGTCTGGAGAAAGGAAAACAGTGCCTTCTGTTTCTATCCCATCTCTGAAACATGTTATTGGAGTTAGAGTGGCTTGATATAATTGATGGAAAAATAATTTCTGAATTATTCTAGCAAATTCCAAAGGAACATGTCAGGATATCTGTCTATGAACTGAACCTCAAGAAAATGTGGGTCAGGCAGCAAGGCAGTGACCCTAAGCACACAAGTCGTTCTACCACAAAATTGTTAAAGGAGACTAAAGTTAAGGTTTTGGAATGGCCAAATGAAATTAGCAACCTTAATACAACAGAAACATTGTGGAAACAATTCATGTAATAAAACCCACCAGCTTTAACAGAGTTGAAACTGTTCTGTATGGAGGAATGGGTTAAAATTCCTCCAGTAGGTGCAGGATTGATCAACAAATACAAACATTTAGTTGCAGCCACTGCTGCACAATGGGGTCACACCAGATATTGAAAGCAAAAGTTCACATACTCACATACCGGTCACAGATATATAATGTTGGAATTATTTCCTCAATAAATAAATGACCAAATATAATTTAATTATTTAATTGAGTTCTATTTATATACTATCAGAACAGCATGAAAATCTCACGATGTTTTAGACCATATTTATGTGGACATACTTCTAAAGGATTCGCAAATGATCAAGCAGCACTGTACATTTGGGAGCGCATAAGATGCACATAATATTAAATCTGTCCTTTAATCATACATATATACAATTATATATGCCAATTGAAGTTTTATAGTACTTGACAAGCCATTTGGGAGTTTATACCCTCATTATTTAAAGGGACATTTTATGTCAAATTATTTTTTCAGTACTTATGCACATATATATTTTGCATCTGGAGTGCCTACCAACTCGCAAACTGTGAAATCAGACAACCAAGCCATGTTGTGTGGGCTGTCTAGTTCAGAAAACCTCAAATTTTTCTCAAAATTTGTTTTTCTCAAAAACATTATGTTGTTGAAGCTAAGAGCTAACCATTGGAATTACTGTGCTTTGACTGTACAGGTCCACATAAATCACTACATTGGCCTCACAGGACAGAAAAGCTGAGTAGCTACAGTCGGCAAAAACTCGCACTTGTGCTAAAAGACCCTTTGAGACTGACCACGTTTCCACCTGAGGTCAAGATATCTGCTACAAAACTGGTTCAAACTTTGTGTAAAAAAATTACAGGTGAAGTGTTTGCAAATTAGACTGGGAGATGTATTATGTGTCTGTAAATTGATTTAGTAATTTATTTTGATTTATTTTATGGCAGATATTTTCACCACTGTGTTTTCCAACCTGGTTCAGTAGAAGGCAAGACTGGCAATTAAACTTCTCCTAAAAGAAGGATTAACTACAGACGAAGGAAATATAAATATTTAAAAACTAAGCTATAGCTAACACTAACAGCAGAGGTGATATATTAGACGTTAAAGACATGACCTGCTACAGGATCCACATAAGGTTAACACTGTTCGATTGTTAGTTGAATGTCTTTAAGACATAATGAGGAAATACATGTAATATGTCTCCAGAGTGTTTCTTGCTGATTATTTCATAGAAATTCACACAACTTTCTGTGAATCACTGAGGGGGTTGGAAGGGGGGTTGTTGGGTATGAGCAGCTTTAACCATTTAAAAGATCAAGCACTGAAAACTGGTCATTCTGAAAGTGGCTGTTTAGACAGGGTGAGAAGGGTGATCTGGTACATGATAAACAGGAAACTGCTCATTTTCTGATTTTTGTTTTCCCATTTCAAAAAGAAAATCTATCGGCCACCACATACACGGACCATGATCCTGGTAGTATTTTGATCAAAACATGTCACAGGCATGTCGGTAAGATCTCAGGGAACTGTGTTAACTTATGGGAAAGGGGTATAATACGCCACCTTTAAGTTACTATACTTTGGATCCACCAAATGATTGCAAACCTTTTTATTCCTAATTATTCAGACCTTCTCAACCTCTCAATCATGTAATTTATTGGTCCAATATAATCCACCACAGAAAAAACATTATCAACAAATCAAACATCTGAAGAATTTTTTAAAAAGCTGATAGCCTTGTGCTTAATCATGGCAATTGGACATGATTTAGGAGAACAATTTGTGCTGTCAGCTCTTTTCATTTTTCATTTTCATTTCTTATCTGCAGTCTTGATTGATTGAAACCAATGATCTAAAGCAGCACTGCTGCTTTTGGATTGTGTTGCAGCTGTTTGGAATATTTGGCAGACAGACTGAAAAATAATTTCCATTGAATCCTGGAAGCCAATGCCCTACATACAGTGAGGTATAAGAACAGTAAGAACTGAATCTGAATAAAAATATCTAAAAAAACACACTTAACTGTATGAAGATTATGTAAGAACATTTCTGAACTAGTATTCTGAAGAAGGAGTGGGAAGAAATACTTTTGAAATACAGACTCTGGTTCTGCCAAATGAAGTATTAGAAATACTGACTAAACGGACCCAATCTTTTACAAATGTCATATTTTTGTTTCCACTATGCTAAATCTGAAAATAATAGTACTAAACAGAAATGATACATTATGTGTAAGAAATACCTGTATGATATTTGAGTGTTCCCTGCAGAAGTTGTTTTTATTTTAAAATATAATAATTTAGGCCAGGGTACTATAAAAGAGTATACACTCATTACTAAACTAGTAAAAAGTAGTTATCTCAATTTGTCAATGGAAAATAGCCATTTGTTTTACGAAAACAGTTTGTAATTGTGTTGAACGCTCTAGATTTGGGTGCACGTTATGTTGTTATAATTCAGTTCTTGTATGATGGAATACAGTATTGTACATTCATGTAAGCATTGTCTCCTCTTCCAAACACACCTCTCAGTGATGGTGTTGGATCCAGTGAGGTTGGCTCCCTCAATGCTGAAGCAGCATGCATCTATTGGTTCCGGCAACGTGTTCTGGACAGTTAGTTCTGCTGCCAGCTTACGGTTCACTTTGGGTTCTCCCAGGATCTAAAGCACAATGACAAATACATAATTTGATAAAGATTTAAGTTATTAGCCCACCACTGCAGTGACCCAAGTTCAAGTCCTGTTCCTTGAAGACAGGTTAGGTCTCAGACACAGGCATGAGTGGAAGGAAGGTAGGATATTTGAATTGTTGTAAAACCTGTATAAAACAATATTACCATGCAAAACATGTAGGCCACCATGCCACCATTAGATTTGTTGTTTTACCAATGGCATAACTGTATTTGAAAACAACCAGAAAATACAGGAAACTGAATACAGTATTACAAAATAAAAATAAGAAAAACAGCTTCTATAGGCTACAATGGCAAGTGTGTACTGTGACCTCTCCTTGCACTTGAGCAATAGCAGCACCAGGCAGCCTCATTAGGATGCCAAATTGAACCTTCTACAGTCTGACGAAGCTTCATCTGGAATGGTCTTTTTGGAAGGGTAGCAGCAAATAAACCACGTTTTCAGAGAGGTCACACTAAATACTGACTTTTGCCTGCAAAAGCCATTTTGCCCTGAAAATTGTGGAGGTTTTAAAATTTTGTGTACATATTTCCTGTATTTTCTGTATTGCCAAATCTAATGGTGTATACATATACTGAAATAGGACTATTTATATTTGTATGGGTAACACATTACTTTGAGGGTCACTAACTCATGAAGAAGTAATGTTGTAGTAATGCTTAACATTCATGTTCCACATTAATAACTACATGTATTAATATATTGCTCCTGCATGAAGGCATGTATGAGATTTGCTCACTTCATGCATAGTCATGATGACTCATGATGTAATATGTGTATGAATTAATGATTACTCACTCATGAAATACTGCGTGAATTAATACTATTTCATGTACCCTTAAAATGTTACCTGTATGTTGTATGTTATATGTTATAACTATTTCTGGTACATGTTAGACTAAACGTTTTGTAATATACATGAGCTGTAAAGCATGACATATGGATCATATATGCTGTCCCAGGCACTCAATTGCCTAGACTTGTGCATTTAAGGAATAAAGAAGTACTGATTAGGATTAGCTTTAATAGTGTGGTCATAGTGTGGTAGAGAAGAGTCACTGCCATTTCACTACAACTGTGTTTTGATTTGTTTTTCTCTTTCTCTTTTTGCTGTTTCTGTCACTGAAGTGTGTCAGTACCCTGATCTTAATATCTGGATTTTCAAGGACAATGGTGCGCATGGCCAGGATGGCCTCTCGGGTGCTGTAGTCTATCAGCAGAGCTCCCAAACGGATCAGGTTGTCCTGTGTTATGCGGTTGCAATATTTACTGTAGTTCAACCGTAGTGGGACTTTCCGCTCTAAAAAAAGACAGACATGGATGTTGAAGTTCTATCATTTAAATGTGTCTTCATCACATGCATATACAGTGACTGTCCATACACACATGTACACACCTCCTCCAGGATGCAGTTCCAAATTAAGTAGGTCCTTAAAACCACATTCGTGTCCGATAGTTCCGTCATAGGATATTGCGCGCGAGGCAAACACCAGGCGACACTTCTTTAACACAGGTGTGTTGTTAGTTACCACAGCAAAAACATCGAAATCGCAACCCTTCCTCATTTCCAGGGAGACCTTGATGTTGATGTGGAGGCCAGTGTTATCTGGCTGGTTCAGAAGTTTGTTTTGATGGTTGGCTTTTTTAAATACTTCACGTTCCTCTGCAGAACCTGAAACAGGGATAACGTAGCATTACATGAACTGCTGGGAATTTGTTACTCTCAGTGTACAGTATATATTCCCCTGCTCAGAGTGTTTCTGTAGATTTAACATTTTAAACAGTGAGGAATGTGGATCAGGGAGCACCACCTGTATTGATTTTATGATTTGGAATTTATGATTATATGGTTTGGGTTTTTTTTTATTGTTAGTTTGGCTTAAGAAATGTATATAGTTATATGTATATAGCAGTTATAGCAACATGTGAGTGGTAAACAATGTTGTATATGGATGGGTGGAAGTTACCCTCTTGGTACTTGTAAAGGTGTGTAATGTCCTCCCTCTCATCACTCCCAACACTTTTGGTGCTGATCTTCTGGCCCACCTGAGTTGTGCCAACAATTTTCCGTGTGCTGCCGTCTTTGTACTTCAGGAATGTATCCACGTCAGCATTTACCTCCGTGAACACGAATGGAGCATCATACTTACAGATAAGTTCACCTTCCTTTATTGCTTTCACAGGGACTGGCCCACAGCAGAACACCTCTAGTGGAGGGGAAAGAAATGGATGCAAATCAACAATATTTACTAAACGTTTGTCAGGAATGCCATGCTTTTCACTCAGACAGGAGAGTCCTTCACATGCTCTGCTGGTCTCTTGGATAAGATTGGGTGTGAAATAACTGGGTTTTAAAGTCCATATCTATCTACAATTCACTTTTGTGTAAACACAGTGTGTTTACCATCACTCCTCTCTTGTGGTGTGGGGTCACTGGCCTGCCAGCCATCAAATTCTGCTTTCAGATCTGGCCGAGTCATCCAGCTCTCCACCCAACAATGGTAGTTCCTACAACAGCAAAGACCATCCAAATAAATGCATTTGAAAATGTATTACACAACCCCTGCTCAATCAATCACAAACCACCCAGATTAGATTAAAAAATTGCTCATCTCAACTTTATTTATGGCTGCAGTCTTGTAAGGATATACCTGTCTGAGGCTGATACTGGTCTGAGACCATTGCATCGGTGATGGATTTGATTTTACTTACATTCCAATCCAATCCAATCCAATATTATGACCTTAACAGGTGAACAGAGACCTTTCATATGTTCACAGGAGACAAGGTGTTCTAAAATGTGCCACTGTCATGCCTGTGATGTTTTGCACAGCTTGGCATAGAGGCTTGCAAAGAACTCACTCTCTCTTTATTCTATCAGGACATGTGGGTCCAAATTCAGCACTGGATCCAGAATCTCAGAAGCAGTAGACACAAAGCAGAACTATTCCCTTGACAGTCTATAAAAGTGATTTTCAGATATTTACAAACAGATCTAAAGCATAAAACAAATGACTGCTTTACAAAAACTTCCTTTTTAAGGTAAAAAATGTATTCAGTCTTGCCAATAGCATTGGCTTTCTAAATGGGTAGGCTCATGATTAAGAGTGGAATTTCTGAGTAATTAATGGAAAGAACACATGTGTATTTACAGTATATTTTAGGAAGGATGTTGAGCCTAGCCCAGTGTTCACTGTGTACTTCCTGATAAATCCTATAAATTCAACAACCCGCCTTCACATTGCAAGACCCACATGGGATTTGTAGCCTGGCTCTCAATAACTGTTTGAGCAGCTGGGTCTTAAGCCATTAAGCTACCAGAGCTGCTTGCATACAGTATATGGATGTATATCTAGGCAGCACCTGTACAGTTATTATAGCAGGAAATGTGTTAAAAAATGGCAAAATTATACACAGTAGAAAGTGCCACAAATAAAAAATTGTACTCCAACTGTGTCTGGTTGTTGCTGTTTCAGTTTAAATTCACTGTACGCTGCGTGCAGTCCTATTATGGTGCAGCTTTAATAGGTGTACATAATAAAGTAGACTATGAGTGAATATTACAGAGCGAGTTTAGATTATATACAGTAGATAAAACAATTTTACAGCTTCAAGCCATAAATGAGCAATGGGTCCATAATTAATAAATATTTGATTTTGCTAATGAATCCTCAATCTGAATTAAAGATTACATATTCAAAACATTTCAGCCCATACTGTGCAGTGTTTTTGTAAATAATAACTTGTATTTCAGTGCACTTTTTAAAAAATCTGTGACATCTTGTATTATCTGCTGTGGCTAAAATGTCATAGAATACATGACTTGTGATTTTAGACTGAGTAATACCATATCATGTCTCTGCTGGTGTTCATCAGCTCTCCTTTTTCATCCACATAGCGTTCAATCACCAGGTTACGGTTGGTGTCGTGGGCTGACAGGAAGTTAGTCACAACTCTGCAGGGGATACCCAGAGCTCGAGACACTAGCAATTAATGCAAACAAGTGAAATCCATTAAAATGCTTATAACAAGCTATTATAGCAATAATTTTAATGTAAATACTGCCTACTAAAAATAACTATGCAATAATCAGTGAAAACATATTTAGTGCCAATTTTAAATTGATTTACTAAATCAAACAAAAGCATTATTTTCTTACCAGTGCAGGCAACAGCAGCAAAAACCCAGCACTGACCAAATCGGACAGGCAGACATGAAGTGGTGTGCCATCTTCTAAGAATCTCCACACTCCCCCTCCATTCCATTGGACTGATCCCGCCTTCAAATGTTGACTTCCAACACCCTTCGAGTACCCCATTGTCCCGGTCATTGCTGTTCACCTGTGCAGAGATGTTTATGTGAATGTGGATGCATGTGTGTTTTTGGGGAATGAGTTCAAATATCATTCTAACAATGATTATGAAAATAAACATAGTTTTATTTTGGGGATGGGTGGGAAATACCCCCCGCCCCAATAATTCCTGCTCACAGCATCCTTATATTTTTGTTTTTTAAACAGCATTTTCTCCTAGCTGTTAGATTTGGCTGAGATTATTAATAAAAATATAATTAAAATTTTAATATATTTAAATATATATTCATATTCAAGGTAGAATACTTGGCATATTAAATACCAATTTTTGGCACTCCTTATGTAATATAGCCTATGTTTTATTTAACTTAAGTCCCTACTCTTACGGTGCGTTAGGTTGGGTAGTGTGAGCAGTGTGCCTCCCCCCAAAGTTGCAATGAAACCTGCGGCACTGATTATGAATATAATCACAACGTAATGATGACCATGTCTTACCATAGCACTGAGCACTCGAGTGACATAGATAGGATTTCTGCGGCCAGAGGAGTCTTTCGGAGGGTTTCTTTGGTTACTTAGCGGTTCACATCAGAACTTTAAGGACACGCATCCAGGGATGCCTTATTCAAACTAAGAATTGACAGCAACAAAACACAAAAAAAAGACTAGGTTTTTATTAGCCCTCCTGTTAGATGTCGTGGTAAAGCAACAGAAATGCTACAGATCAGGTCATTTATATAACAGATTGTGGAAAACCATGAAGCATAAAACATGTGTTTCATATAAATGTTCACATTAGCACAAATTCAAACCTGAGCCCAGTATATTTAATCAAACCCATGTGTGCGGTATTCTATCGATCATAAATTCTAAACTTAGGATTTAGTTTTACAAAATGTGCTCATTCTGTGAATATTTCTTATTAATGATTATTTCTTTATCAGTGTTGTACTACAACATCATCCAAATGTACCAATCCCATTATGTCTCAGCTTTCTTACTCCATCATAGTCTCTCTTGTTAGATTCTAACCCTTAAATTATTAAGGAGGTAGAGAGAGGGTAGCTTTTGGCATTAGTCCAACTTGACTATGAATATGTGAAGATGGTGATAAGACAAAAACTAGATAAACTACATAAACTGCATGTGTGTATGTGTGTGTGTGTGTGTCTGTCTGTCTGTGTGTACTTTGCCTTCTCATACTTCCTTGTCCTCAAAAAAGCCCAGAGCCTTTCTTTAGGTTACTGAGGTTAAGGTTACGTGCAGGTGTAGGTCATTATGTCAACTGAAAGTCCTCACAAGTATAGCAACAAATGTGACAAACGTGTGTGTGTGTGTGTGTGTGTGTGTGTGTATGCATGTCTTTAGCACACACCTGGCCAAAGTACCATGCCAAAGGAATAGGGTATTTGACATCGCCCCGGTAGATAATCCCATCTTGAGAC
Organism: Ancistrus triradiatus; assembly: GCA_025084515.1. Classification (NCBI taxonomy): domain Eukaryota; kingdom Metazoa; phylum Chordata; class Actinopteri; order Siluriformes; family Loricariidae; genus Ancistrus; species Ancistrus triradiatus. The sequence continues at coordinate 18,864 of JAJAGP010003024.1, forward strand.
AAAACGTATTCCTCCAGATTTTCCTCGCTGTTCATGTGCACTGCATCTCCTGTAATGTAAATGCAAGGTGGTTTAAAAATCAAAAACATATGTCAAGTAAAGGTAAAATCAAACTATGTACAGTTATTACTATTTTTGATATTACTATTTGGCAGTTTCAGACATCAGCTTTGTCAACACTTGACACTTGACAAAAATCCCAGAACTACACGGAGGAACCTGATGAATGACCTGCAGAGAGCTGGGACCAAAGTAACAAGGCTACCATCAGTAACACACTACTCCAAGAGGGACTCAGATCCTGCAGTGCCAGGCGTGTCCCCTTGCTTAAGCCAGTACATGTCCAGGCCAGAGATCATATGAATGATCCAGAAGAAGATTGGGAGAATAGCATGTGGTCAGATGAAACCAAAATAGAACTTTTTGGTAAAAACTCAACTCGCCTAGCGGGGGGCGCGTAAGGAAAGAATTGACAGGAATGGAACGGGGCAAGAAATAACAACGGGGAAAGAATAGGGGGGTGGAAGGTTGGGGAAAAACATCATGCTTTAGCGGATGTTTTTTATGCAAAGAGGGGACAGGACCACTGATCCCAGTGTTAAGGGAAGAATGAATGAGCCATGTATCGTGAGATTTTAGCCAAAACCTCCTTCCTCAGTGAGGAGCACTGAAGATGGAACGTGTGCTGCGGGTCTCCAGCAACATGCACTGATCCAAAAAAAAACACCACTGCCGGGGGGACACTCGTACAAAAAGCATTTCAAGGTCTGGATGGAATAGCCGTCTCCAGACCTCAAGACCCCATTAGAAAAAAATTTGGGGCAAGAAGAAGGGGGGGAGTGGCAGTGGAAAGTTGAAAGTACCGTGCTTGCCCCCAAAACATCCAACTGCTCTAGAGAGATCTGCCAGGGGCCAAAAATACCAGCTACAGTGTGGTTTGCAAACCTGGGTGAGACTTACAGGGGAAAACGTTTTTGGACCAGCTGTCACTGGAACAACAAAGGTTAAGTTACCAAGAGATTGAGTTGAATGTTCTTTACTGACCAAATACTTATTTTCCACCATAATTATAGTTACATATTATAATTACAATTTAAGCCTACATTGACTGACTAAATACATTTTTTCCCCACTGTTACAGTCGTATGAAAAAGTTTGGGGCACCCCTTGATAATTTCATGAGTTTTCTTTATAAAGAAGAGGGGGGTGAAAGACGAAGCAAATTTTACGCGTTAAATATATATAGAGCAAGATGAACAACGTGATGATTTGAGAAAGAGAAGTTGAAATTAAGTTTAGAGGTTTTTACAGAAAGTCGTTGCAGTTAATATTCAAAACAAAAATTAGGCGCAGGGGCATATAAATTTGGGCACCCTTGTCATTTGAATTTACCTTTGCACTAATTATATGGAACACCAAAAATGTGTTTTGTAAGTCATTGAACCTTGATCTACATACACAAGTAGAAATCCAAATATGAGAAAGTGTGTTAAGGTTGGCCAATGAAAGTTTTTTCTTCCCACTTTGAATCTTCTCTGAAGAGTGGGCAAAATGGGAGAGCCTCAAAACAACTCTCAAAATAACGGCCTGAAAACAAAGGTTGTTCAAACATCTGGTTCAGGGAAGGGAAGAGAAGAAAAAAAGCTCCTCTCAGACGATTCAGCTGTCAGTTTCCACGTGAGGAACATTAGTGAGCGCATGAAAGACCACAGGCCCGTTCTAGTTAGTTAAAGAAACTCCCGAAAAGTGGCAGACAAGAAAAAAATCTCAGATAGGCAGAGGCGAAGGATGGTGAGAACAGTCATTCGTCACGCCACAAACCACCTCCAAAAGACCTACAAACCTATCTTGCTTGCAGATGGTGTCACTGTTCATCGTTCAACTATCACAGCGCATTTGAACCACCAAGGAGAGGCTCGTATGGAGAGTAATGACAGAAGAAGCCTTTTCTGCAGTGACACGCCACAAAACAGAGTCCACTTGGAGGTGTTGCTACAGCACTGCTACGCACAGCTTGGACAATCCAGCTTCATTTTGAATCAAAGTGCTATGTACTGAGGAAATAAATGCAGTTATTGCGAATAACAAGGAGCAAGAAAAGAACAGAGCATCCCAAGACAAACACTTTGCTACACCCACAGTAAAATTTGGACTAGCGTGTGGCGTGGGTTCCATCATGCACTGTGGGACCTGTGCTGGAGAGTGCACGGTTACTCAGGAATCGTGTGTTAAAGTATTGAAGGTCGCAACATGGATTCCAGTTAATATCTCCAGATTCTTGAGAAACTAATGTTCAAGAATACAGTGACAAAGTTGCACGCGGCCAACGACCCCAAAACCCTGCCCCTCGAAAATCTCTAAGGGCATTCATGCAGAGGAACCAGTAGTACAAACGTTCTGGAAAATGGCCATCTCAGTCCCAGACATGAATAGTACTGAAATGTGACTTGTCCATGCTCGGAAACCATCAAACCATGACTGAAACTGGGAGATGTTCTAAAGAAGAATGGTCCAAAGCACCTCAACCAGAATCCAAGACTGGAAGCGGTAGGAAAAGGAAGCGGTTAGGGCTGTTATTTCGACAAAAGGAGGATCTACTAAATATTGATCGTAAATTTTTCTTGTTGGAGGTTTGCCCAAATTATGCACCTGCCTAATTTTGTTTGAATAATTACTGCACACTTTCTGTAAATCCTATAAATTTCATTTCACTTCTCAAATATCACTGTGTTCATCTGCTATATGATATATTTAACTCAAGTTGCTGATCTGAACAACCAATGATTTATAAACTAAAATCATGAAAATTATCAGGGGTGCCCAAACTTTTTCATACGACTGTATATACATATATGCACACACACAAACTAGACAGTGGTTTGAGCACTGTCAACTGATACATAAAAATACATATGCAGATTTTGTATTCCTGTGTTAGTGTTTGGATAATGACTTCTCTATCGCTTCTGTGCTGTGCTATGCTGTTTTATTTTGTGCTATACTGTTACTTACGAGGACACCAGGGGTTGAAGAGCAGTATTAAGTCAAACCTAATCCTGCCATCCAAAGTCACAGCATAGCGGCCAATGGGAGCATCAGGGGCAGAAGAGATGGATAATGAAACCAGGTCTCCAGGTGGACTGGTTATAGCAGCGCTCCAACAAGTCTCATCAATTACATCACTCAGTTCAAAAACAGCCATGGTACCATACTTCTCATCAGGCTGTGGTCCTTTAGAAACACATAAACAGAATGTCAGTGTTATACAAAACAATGTACTCAAAATTCTGCATATCAGTAGGTTGCTAATCACAATCACATCAATTAAAAATATTATTTAACTTAAAATTCTAATAATTTTTAACTAAAACTATACCAAATTCCCTCATTATTCTTGCATGCCCTAATTTTGAAAGTTTATGGAGTTTGTGAAAGCAAATGCCATGGTAAAGTAATGATAGCAAAGCACTGCCATTAACCCCGGATGTTTGACCCTGGCTTCAGAAGAATGACTAACAAATGCTGGAATTCCTGAAACTGGGAAATCTTCCAGAAGATGACTAATTTTAAGTGTTGGTGCAATTGAGACATGAAACAATGGAGAGAGTGAAGGTGTTGCAGTACTGTACTGTATTGTTATGTTTTTAATTCTTTTTATTATTATTTACTGTATGGCATTTAGACTAGATGTGTGATAGCTAGTCACTCACTTGCCACTTTATTAGTACACAAGTTCAGTTGCTCAGTAACACATATATCTGATCAGCCATTCACATGGCAGCATCTCAATACATATAGACATGTAGACATGGTATGTATGACCTGCTGAAGTTCAAATCAAGCATCGGAATGGGAAAGAAATGTGATTTAAATTACTTTGAACATGACTTGGTTGTTGGTGCTAGAGAGACTGGTCTGAATATTTCAGAAACTGCTCATCTACTAGGATGTTCAAACACAACCAATCTCTAGGGTTTACAGAAAACAGTCCAAAAATGAGAAAATATCCAGTGGGCAGCAGTTTTCTGGGCAAAAAGCCTTGTTGATGCCAGAGGTCATAGGAGAATTGTATTTGGTTGTGTAAAAAGGGGGATTACTGAATATATGAATTACTCATTTTAGGTACTAGCTATTCTTGTACCACTATTAAAACTTACACATTTTCTGTTTGCTGTAGATTTCAGTCTTTAATAACAGCCACACAAGAATTTCTTACATAATGCATGAACATTCCCAGGTTAATAAACAATATAGGTAACAGAAACATTTGGAAAACTGGGTATTGCACTGATGTCATATTAAGAGCAAAGCTACCAAATGGTATTCAAAGCAATAAAAGCTACTCATTCTAATGACACATTTCCGCATGATTAAGCTTATAGTCCTTACACAGTTCTTCCCTGACAGTGTTTTATCTCTGACTGACCAGATGCCATCCTGACAAAACCCATTGTTTCCTGTATTTCAACTGTTGACAGGCATTATTTTTACCCAAGTCCTCATTAAAATGACTGGAATAAGCTTTATACTGTACATTTTAGTAGCACATCTTCCAAACAAAGGGGAATAAAAAGTAAGCTCATACTCATTAAGTAATTTGACACTCCTTACATTTCCTAATGTAAGGACTTGAAGCTTTTCTTTGTGGAGTCTGCATGTCCTCCCTGTGTCCGTGAGGGTTTACTCTGGGTATTAAGGTTTCCTCCCACGGTCTAAAGACATGCATTACTGTTTACGTGAAAATTGGCCCAACCTGAGTCCATATATATATGACTAGTCTTGATGTAACCTTCTGTGTTTCGCTGAAATGGCCATCAATGCTGACAGCAACATTAAATAAACCAAATAAACAATGTATGGGATTGCCTGGATGTGAAAGGCAGAAGGATTGGGCATCAGGCTAGCAACTTGTCCCTGTAAAATCCATAACCGCTACAGAAACAACAAGAATACTTGCTGTCTGATATGTCAAGTTAGCAATGGAGGAACTAAAACTAAACTGGGACATTTAAAACATTATTTGAAACATATTATTTTTATACATTTCAGAAAAAACAAGGACACTGAAGGTGTGTTTGGCATAAACAGAAGGATGTATACACTCAAAAGAACCTGATGCCCACTGTTAAGTATGGTGCAGAGTCTGACCCGTTGGGGGCTGTTTCTCCTCCAAACGCTCTGGGAACCCTGTTGGGATACAGGGTATCATGTACTCCATGAATGGACATTCATTCATTCATATTCTTATCCGCTAAGTCCTGGTCAGGGTTGCAGGAAAGTCGGTGCTTATACGGCGGCACAGGGTACATACACACACTCATACACATGCTCACACACTAATTAACCTTTGGGACGCCAATTAACCTAACACACGTCTTTGGAATGTGGGAGGAAACTGGAGTACCCAGTGTAAACCCACACAGACAAGGAAAGGACATGCAGGTGGAGTCTGAGGTCAAGATGCATGGTGAGGGCAGGAAGCTGAAACTGTGAGGCAACCGTGCTAACCATGGCGCCGGCATGTTGCCCATGAATGGATATTTAAAATCAAAATTTGTCTGCCTCTGTCAAGAAGCTAACAAGGGGTTGTCAGTGGACCTTCCAGCAGAAAAATGGTCTCCCTAACTTTCTCACTGACAGCACTGACTGCACATAGCTTTAACAATGTTTAGAGATGTGGTAAAAGGTAATGTTTTAACATAGTTTCTACAGTGGTCTTATTTGCATGCTATCTGTTGAGTATTCGATCTAAACAATATCATATTTGCTTGTAACAAACAGTACATCTTTCCACAGTACTTTAAGGCGACATGACAAGATCACTGTCGTCAATGTAACCTTTAGGCAATGGTACCTGTCTCTGCTGTGATTTGAAGCTTATAGGCTCCAGGCTGATAGGAACCAGAACGAAGGTTTAGGCCAATAGTGAATGGCTGTCCTCTCCTCACAATCAGCCGATCGGTGCCATTCAGCTCTGTATGGTGGGATGTGTTATTGAACTCACATGCCAGGTCCCAGGTCTCAATATCAAGAGCTGAGAAGTTGGAGAAGAATAAGGAAGATGTTGTTAAGCGAGAAAACAACAGTAATAAGGTCATGGGATATAAATGTTTAAGGCTTGCACTTGAGCTAACCTGAGTGTCAGTGCCAATACAAGTCTGAACCACTGAATTTGATAGGAGTTAATATTTGTTCCAGTATGATTCACTACTAGAACCTGCAACAATCGTGACAGTGATATTTTGAAAAAGAATGAAATATAAATGAGCGCAGTTAATATAATTACTTGATCTAAACCTCATAGACAAATTTACTCCTTTAAGAGTTAATCGTGTTTATATTCATCACTTCTTAAACATAGGTTTTTGAACAGTGAGTAAATCATGTCGCACATGGTTAAAAATTATTTGGGTAAGATGAAAAGCTCAGAGAAATGTTAACAAAGGCCTCCTGCACATCAGAGAAGTGAGAGTATTTGCTCTAGGAATTAGGGCATAAAAGGAAAAGTATGTTGTATAAGACTTTCCCTTCATTGCTTCCTGTTGTAAGAAAAACCATTGTAGGCCAGTTTCCTTGCAATAGGTGGAATCTTTCCTCTATACAAGAAATAGATTTCACTCTACAATGTAGTCTGTGTAAGAATATTTATTCTGTATGTTCATTGCTTCATCTAGAAAAATGTCTACATCCCTTTCAAGTTACAGGTGAAGCTTTGAGCGCTGCATGAGACATTAAATTGTTTCAAGACGTAGTACACAGAGACATTCCTCAGCTAATGAAGCCTGTTAAGGCTCTGAAGTACACACAATCTTTTCCCTTTGTCGATGATGTAGTAAAAACACCTCATTAATATACAAACAAAGCTGTTTTTTTAAACAGGTTCATCCTTAATTAACGATTTAAGTAGAAAAATGTTTTACTTGTGCTATTTGGCAATGTTATGTATTATAACCCTACGCATGCCGCCTATTATTTTAAAAAATGTGTTTGTGTACACAAATGTTGCTTTTGGATAGCTGATGCATTGACACATGCTGTTCTACAGACAAGCATTCCTGTGTCTGTGTTTCAGTCAGCTTCTATCTACAGGAAGGTTTTACTATTAATCTTTTACTTTTGAATTGTTTTCAGAAACAATACTGATGTTTCCAATCTAAGTTTAACTCAGTGCTGTGGTTTTCACAATCTGCCTCTGAGTGTTGTACCATTCATTAACACTTCAACTGTCTCACACATTAACCACCTCGGGATGCAGAGCCAAAAATGTTCAGCCACCTGCATTCTGTAGGCAGAATCCTGTGAGCAGTGACGAAGGATTAAAAAATGACCAACACAAACTGTGCAACAACAGATGCCACAACAGCACCACCACATCAGTGAATGATCCACCACCCAAATAGTACCTGATCTGTATTGGTCCTGTGGGGGTCCTAACCATTAGAGAATTATTTTGTTAACAAATTTTAACATATAAACATACTCTTGTTTCAGTTTGTTAGTAAATAAAAGTCACCAGTCTCCTGGAAAGCCTAAGCTTTGTACTTTGGGACAACATATTTAGAATGCTTACACTTCAGTTTGACCATAACTAGGTTTGACTAAAGGCACGGCGAACACTGCTCAAAGCATTATTTAGTTTTGCCTATTAAAAGCAACTTAGTCCCACGGGATTTTTCACTGCCTCCTAGCACTGCAGCTGGTGATACATGTATCAAATGTTTCAGAAGCAAAGCCTAAAATGGTGCCATAGCTCCTTCTCAAAGCAGTGTTTATACACTTTTTAAAATTATTTTAGTTATTTAACAGTGTGATTTATTTTCATATGTTTTCTAGTACTTAAAGTACTTTTTATGCTGAATTTTTATAATGCTCACATCAGCAATGGGTTTTTAAGTGACAGAGCAATTAAATTTTCAAATGTGTGTATATTACTTATTCATAAATAATGGCAGGTTTATGGTGTGAACCTTTTTGTGTGGCACAATAAATATGTGGCCCAACTTTGATCCTGGTCACTTTACAACCAAAGTAATTCTCATAGCATTTTTAATGGGGGGCGAGAAATAGCTTTTTGGGGGATTTGAATGTCAATTCAAGAATATGGACTATTTGCTTGACATTATAGTGGGCTATCAGCAAAACATGTAACTGCCAAAACTGTTCAACAGAGTGAAAAATACACTTCACCAGAGATATTTACAAATTGAGTTCTAGCTTGCCACTGCTCCTCAAGAATGGGCACTATTTGCATGTCCCAACATGGCCAGTCACAGTTCTGCAGGTGACTCTCACTTATCTAGGTTTGTTCTTTCAAACAGTGAAAATAGTTGCTTGTTAAAGCTTTTGTTTCAACTGCTGTAGAGCACTGGCATATACATACTCTATGTAACGATATGCAATTACACTGGAAAAGGTTATGGATGATAGAGAAATAGTCTACTGAAATTAGGATTTAGCATGCGAAAATACATTAACTATTTTAGAATAGTGAATGTATTTTAGGTGCACACACAGCACATAAACTGTAAAACATAAGACATGTAAATCATAAGAGTTACTTTATCTGGATAAACAATTATTTAGACTCCTGCAGACGGAAAACTGTTTAAATGTGTGTATGTGCAGAACTCACCCATGTTTCGTAGTGAACTGTGTGCCGCTGGAGAGCTTGAATATTGCACTGCGCAGGGAGCTGCTGGTCACTTTATCTATAGTGGCGCCCCCTCCTCACCCCCCACGTCATTCCAATTCCTGCGAATTCGTTGTGTGTTGGGGGAGTGAAAGTTGTTTTAGGGTAGAGCTCGAGGGAGTATATTTCTGCAGAGTAAGACATAGTTTCTGCTTTTCCAGGTGAGGGTGTGTTGTAGAAAGTGCCATTTCAGTTCTATTGTATTCCATATTCAGGATCATTTCCCGTTATACAGTATACAGAACGCGGACCAAATAAGGTAGGCACTTAGTCTTAGAGTTGCCAATTAGGCGTTGTGGTTTTAGCAGGTAGCTTACAGTACATGAGCCATAGCAGCACTGGTGAGCCCAGGACGTTCTGAGTCTCTGCAGTCTTTTTATACTGCAGTGTCTTTATACATTTGATCTCAAAATTACGTTTGGATGTTATGTCATTCTATGCTATACAATCTTATTTTGAAAGAATTGCTTCAAAAGTCTGTCAGGTTTTTTTTTTTATCTTTTTGTTAGATCTCATAACACTGAAATACAACCATAGCAAGTGTAAATTATTGTGGGCTGTGTAGTTTGATTTTATGTTCATTTTCCCTGTTTGTTTTGAATTTTTAACTATCTTGCACAGATTTATAAGCCCATTAAAGACTTCATTACTTGTGTTTGTTTATGAGTAGGCAAAAAAAAATCATATTGTGGCGTTGCAAGCCGTCCCGGGCATGGAACAGGTCTAGCACGTGAGGTTTACTTTGGTTAGTTCATAAAGTGTTTTAACATCTAAGTGTTAACACATGACTTATACAGCTCAGTATAGCACACCGTGTCTAGCTGGCACCTCTGGATATAGCTAGTCAGCTCCGCTGGCAACAGCAGATGGAGGACAGTCGGGATGAGATATGTGTGACAGTGGCTTGATGGTGTTTTTGAAGTAGTGACCTGCCAGCAGAACTTATTGACGGTGCGGCAATGATGATGGGGCACAGCAGCGCTCCAGAGGCGCAGCAGTGCTTGTCTGCTAAGTTAGCCTGTATGCTTACCACATTGTGAAAGCAACAGTTCAAGGGAGTACTACAAGGCTCAGCTACAGCTGGTTGCTGAACATTACAGCTGGACAGTGGTGACCACAGCTGTATGGCACTTGAAGGAAAAGTGCTTCAAGTTATGGATGAGGTCTGCCAAGCATAGGGAATAGACAGGGAACAGACTGGCCATGAAGGCTTACTGGTTGCTGTAGGAGTGCTTCAGAGCTTAATGCTGATGGGGGCACTTAGCACAGAGTGGGTCTTGTGCCAGCTTTTGGTTTCACAGAAGCTGGTCTCAGAGAGATGCTCCAATGCCTCCAGCAGTGGTTTTATTAGCCTGGCTGCCAGAGTGATATCAAACATGGAACGGAACAGTGGGTTGCACAATACTACTCACCCTTTTTCCCAGAAAAATCAATCAGTTCATCTGGATACAAGGTTTCTTAGTCAGATGAACATGATTCAACTTTCTTGGATTCAACTTTCTTGGATCAAGACACTCACCCTTTAGTTTGGTGCGCCAGTGGAACAGGTGGTGGTAGATGGTTCTATGTGTCTTTTTGAGGTGCAGGTCATGTGGGACATTTGCAAGAAGCTTGGGATCTACAAGAAGTCAAGAAGTCACAGGGTTCACTACACTGGACTGGACCTAACTGGACCTATCTGGCCAAATTGCATCAAAATGGTCTTTTTTGTTTGTGCTGTGTTAGTGCTGCTTTGTGCTGTTAAAATCAACATTTGTGCTATTTTAAGTTGCAAGTTATAAAGCCATAAAAGGTTGGATGAGTGACATCACCAGCCCCCCATCAGAGGCCAAATCGCATCAAAATGATCTTATTTGTGCTGCGTTAGTGCTGGTTTGTGCCATTAAAATCAACATTTGTGCTATTTTAATTTGAAAGTTATAAGGCCATCAATGTTATCTCTGTGAAGCTCTGATAGGGGGCTGTGTGACGTCACAGATAATAAAATGTAATGTTTAATTACTTAATAACTGGAAGCAACAAAAACTATGATTTCCACAGCACAAACGAACAGTAGTATTCCAATTCTGTTTTTGAACACATGGGGGCGAGCTTCACAGAGGTCACAACTGGCAATAGCAAAATGCTGCCACTGCTGTGACTGGGATAAGCACCTGTTGCTGATGGCTCACACTGGCTGGCTACCCCGCTGGGAGAGGACACAAGCTCGGAAATGGATGTGAGGGACCTGAGACTCTGGATGGTGACTGTTCACCAGCTTGCCACAGTGGGACACGAGCAGGCAGCTTGATATCTGCTGCTGTGCTGAGCCTTTTGAAGGGAGCAGCATATGCCATGCCACTTGGTATGTCTATTAGACTTTCTTTAACCGTTTCATGCATTGATATTAAATGACGGAAGTAAAAAAAAAAAAAATGTGATTTGTTTTACCCTAAACAAGACTTTTAAACATTGTTCCAAGTGTTTTCCCAAATATATCGTTTGGCAAAAATGACACAACTTCCCACTGTAGTGGACACTATTCATAAGGGTTTAACATGCACTCAGTATTGGATGTTGTGTGACGCAGGTGTAAACGTTCATGGATTGGAGCAAATCGGATTAGAGTACCAGTCATTTTAAATCAGTAACAATGGTTAATTTTGCAGACGTCTAGTATTTAACATGAAATTTAAGAGAAGGACCTACGAATTACAATGCTTATCAAAACATGGTGCTTGAACACGAAAAACACTTTCTAGATTAAATAGACATCGCGATCTGTGGTTTGAACATGACTGAAACCAAGGATAGATAAAATATAAAATTCTGTATATTTTTTTCATCAGGATACTTATGTTATATACAGGATTTATTTTAAGGTTTTTGCTTTATGCCTTTTATATGGCAGAACAGTGATTCGCTTCGACGCTCGTTCTGCTTCACTGGGGCACATATACACACTGCAGGCGCTGACCCGAGCTCATTCGCTTTTGAGCATACGCCAAAACCATAGGGTTCAGCACTTACGCTGAGTGCTCTTTGGCTTTGTTTTTCTTTCTTTTTTTTGTTTTTGCCCCATTACAGTGCAATATCAATCTAAGTGCTTTGCTGGCTTTTCCTTTCTTTCCTTCTTTAGTTATATTATATTATATATACACATACTATACAGTGGGGACAAGAAAAGTATTAGTCAGCCACTGATTTGTTGCAAGTCTCCTACTTGAGTTGAGGTCTGAAATTTTTCATCATAGGTACACTTCAATAGAGAGACACAATGAGAAAAAAAAATCCAGGAAATCACACTGTGTGCTTATTTTTAAAGAATTATTTAATTGTAAAAATTATGGTGGAAAATAAGTTTGGGTTAATACAAAAAGTTTCAGGTTGTAAAAGTTCATGGATTGGGGCAAATCGTGAATAGATAGAGCTAAGCGTTCATTTTAATATCAACACAACAATGGTAATTAGCTAGACTTCTAGTATTTAACATGGAAATTCTTAAGAGGAACTACTGATTACGAGGATTATCAAACATGGATCTTTGCACAAGAAACACTTTCTAGACAAATGGAGATCGCGGTCTGGATTGGACCATGTATTGAAACTCAAGATAAAAATATTAAAAATTCTGTATATTTTTTTCATCAGGATCATTATGTTTATATGGAGCATTATTTTAAAGGACAGCGGTTGGTTACAGCGACCTTGCAAGGAAAATCCACGAAAAATTCTCAACAACCATAGCAACGCACTCTGGGTTCTGACTTTCCCCATGGAGTTATTACCCCTCCATTTGTCGTTATGGCCCATCCCATTTGGTGTTTTTTCCAGCCTGCATTCCACAAATGATTTAACACGCGTTCGCATAGATCAGTTTTTCCCAAACCCATTAACATAGTGGCTGTGAGAAATCATAGGTGTGACCGTGAAAGATTATCCCATTTAACCTGATTAGTACTTCGCACCGAGCAGCGTGTTAGTGAAAGGCAGAAACACTAATTTTTCCACTAGAGGGAGGTAAGATATCAGCTTTGGTTCAACTAAACAGACCACATTCACACGGAGTATGTACTTGAGAGTAGATTAGATTTTAATTCTATTTCAATAAATATACTTTTTGTAACCATTGTTAAAAAATATATTTTGTTTTGGTGATGTGCCTTGTGATTTTTCTAATGTGAAATTAATTTTCGGGGCTCAAAAAAAAGGTTGGGTAACCTGGCATAGACAATAGGCTGTTCATGTATGTAGTTGTACACATACTTGTCAGTGTACTACGCGTGTACTGGAGAGGAGATTCCGCATGAGGGCAACTATAAACATTATACGCATTGAAACATTTGAGGACAGACATACACATTACGGACATTGTTTCGTGGAAAATAGGTGTCAGTAGCCCAGTGACTGACAAGGTTTTACAGCATTTTTCGCGTAAATACAGTAGGGCAAAAAAGTATTTAGTCAGTCACTGATTGTGCAAGTTATCCTACTTAGAAAGACGAGACAGGTCTGTATTTTCAATCATAGGTACACTTCAACTATGAGAGACAAAATGAGAAAAAAAATCCAGGAAATCAAATTGTAGGTTTTAAAGAATTTAATGTAAAATCATGTGCGAAAATAAGTAGTTTGTTCACCACACAAGCAAGATTTCTGGACTCTCAAGACCTGTACCTCTTTTTTAAGAAGCTTTCTGTCATTTCATTGTGGCCAACCTGTTTGACCTTGTTATCGGTAAATAGACACCCCTGTCCACCGCCTCACAAAAATAAAGAATCCCAAAACTCAACCATGCCAAGACCAAAGAGCTGCGAAGGACACCAGAAAGAAAACTGTAGGACCTGCAGCAGGCTGGGAGAGTGAATCTACAATAGGCAAGCAGGTTGTGTGAATAAATCACCTGTGGGAGCAATTGTAAGACATACAAGCCCATTGATAATCTCCCTTGATAGGGGCTCCATTGCAAGATCTCATTGCCCGTTGGGGTTGCAAAATGATCTGAGAATGGGGAGAATAAATCCCAGAAACTACACAGAGGGAACCTGAGGATGACCTGCAGACAGAAAGATGAGACAAAAGTAACAAAGACTCCATCAGTACACATACGCCGAGAGAGACTCAGATCCTGCAGGCCAGGTGTCCCCCACGCTAAGCCAGTACATATCCAGGCCCGTCTGGAGTTGCCAGAGGAGAGATATGGATGCTCCAGAAGATTTGGGAGAATATCATGTTGTGTTCAGATGGAACTCTAAATAACTTTTGGTTAAAAAACTCAACTCGCCGTTGTTTGGAGGAAGAAGAATTTGAGTTGCGCCATACCTAAGGAAGCTACCCTATAAGGGACTGGGTAATATAGCCTAGAGTGGGTAAGATACTGGACTTTGGACCAGAAGGTCAAGGGTTTTTCAAATCCCACCCTCGCCAAAAACTGCAATGTTTGGGTCCTGAGCAAGACCCTTACCAACATTGCTTGGATTATAAGACTGTACCCATTGTAAGTCGCTCTGGATAGGGGCGTCTGCAAATGCTGTAAATGTAGCATGGGAGGGAAAAACACTCATGCTTTTGGGCTGTTTTTGCAAAAGGGACAGGACCATGATCAGGTAAAGGGAGAATGAACGGGGCCATGTATCGTGAGATTTTAAGCCCCAAACCTCCTTCATCAGTGAGAGCATTGAAGATGGAACGTGCTGGTCTGCCAGCATGATGATCCCAAACACACCGCTCGGGCAACAAAGGAGTGGCTCCGTAAAAAGCCATTTCCTGGCTGCAGTGGCTAGCCCAGTCTCCAGACATCAGCACCCATAAGAAAAATTTGTGGAGGGAGTTGTTGAAAAGTCGTGTTGCCCCAAAACATCACTGCTCTGAGGCATCTGATGAGGAAGTGGCCCAAAAATACCGGCTATACAGTTGGTGCAAAACCTGGTGAAGACTACAGGGAACGTTTGACCTTTCATTTGCCAACAAAGGTTATGTTGCTTTAAATATGAGTTGAACCAAATTTATTGATCAAATACTTATTTTTCACCATAAGTACCATTAAGTTCTTTAAAAACCTACAATGGTGATTTCCTGGATTTCTTTTCTCATTTTGTCTCTATAGTTGAAGTGTAACCTATGATGGGAATTACCAGACCTAACTCATCTTTCTAAGGAACTTGCACAATATTGACTGCTTAATACTTTTTGCCCCACTGTAAATTAACGGTCCTCGGCCTGTTTCCATGTTTCGACATTCGAGTCCTAAACGTGTTACTGATCTCTTGCCAAAACTGTTTGACCACACATATGTGTACTGTGCACAGCAATGACCCACATCATAGTTAGATATGAATTAACTGCGGACTTGGTCATCTGCGTGCATCATTTGTTAATAGAAATAGAGATTTCATCAGCATCAGGCTATATGATTCCTTCTTGGGGAGCCTGTGTTCTCTTAGGCCCTCAGTTTATCTTCTTGCTGAATGCGGAATTCCAATGTGGTCTTCTGAGGCTGGAGCTCAATCCAGCTCAGGTCAATATTGTGCATTTTTTGAGATGCTTTTCTGCTCACCAATTTTACAGAGCATTTGTAACCCTAACCTAAGTTATATGACCTTTCTGTCAACTCAAATCAGTCTGACATTCTCTGTTGCCTCTCTTTCAGCAAGGCATTATGTACACACAACTGATGCACCACTAGATGTTTGTTCTCATATGACTAAACTCTAGAGAGAGACACTGTTTGTGAAATCTCTGGAGATCAGCAGGTGTAGAAATTACTCAAACCAGCCATCTGGCACAATTAATAAACGGTCAAAATCACTAAGAAAACTTCCCAGGTTTACATGACAGTTAAGAAGAACATTACCTGAAGAAAAAATAATCATTGTCGCTTAGGAAAACTTATGGTAATTATTTATTCTACTTCAGCATTCTTATTTTTATTTCTTGTTAAACACTTAGTTTTTAAATTAGTAAATATTGTATAAAGATAGGTTATAATAACATATACACAACTGAACATTCATTTACATTAATTTCAGAGTTTAGCTAATACAAAACACATTCCGTAAAAAACGGTAGTGTACACCAACTGTCGAGAAAACAGAAAAGAAAACGCATTATTATGAAAACCACAAAAGTTTGATCCAACAACTTCCCCCCACAACAGATCATGGTTTCATGTATGAGATCATAAGCTATAATCACTCCATTGCCACTATTCCACGTTTTCATCTGCTTAATTATTAAAAAATGTTCTACCTGGAAATGGTCACCATTTTTCTAAGTTGCCATTTTTTTTATTTGTTTTACAGGATAATCTGTTTGAGTCCACTGTCGGGACAGTTAATTATTGAGTTTGTGGTGGATTATACTTTATTTTTTAAAGAGGCCATTGTGACTGCAAATTTGCACCTTAAGAACAGATGGTTATATTCAGGTGTCACACCCACTTAATCCAAATCAGGGTCACGGACCACATTGCAAACAAACATGCAAGACAGAAGGCAAACCCTAGATAGGGTGCCAATCAATCCATTCCATACAATCAACACACTGGGACATTTGCACCAGGGAACTTGCATTTGGAATGTGATAGGACTACGACTGGTGAGTCCAACCGTAACCGAACTGAAGACCTATGGTACTGTGAGGTACAGTTGTTAACCACTGTACAGTAAATATGGACTACAATCATCAAGAAGAAAAAACCTGTCGGTTTCTTGGGAAATCTAAATGCACTGGACAAAAATATTTTGCTTTGTGCTTTAGGATTTTGGAATGCCGTCATGAAATCATCTTTATTATTTTTGCAGATGTGTTTGGATGCATGTTGACACCATTATTCAGGCAAAGTGATTTCCTATACTTATCAACCGGAAATATCTTAGCTACATTCTGTCACCTCTTTGAAATTTTTGTGCATTAACTACTCAATACCTGGAATGCAACTGTTATGAACCCCTGTTATGTTATGAACTCTCAACAAGCATTCTGCACTCTTTCCTCAGTTTTAGAACCATGCACGTATACATATAAAAAATTCATTCATTAGGCTAAACACAAAAACATTTAGTGGGCTCCGGACATGGAGCCAGGTCAATCTGAGATATAGGCTAGGACGTTACTCAGAGGCCATGTGCGTCTCAATGATATTTCGAGAGCAGATGGATCACGTGATGGCGATGTATGGCCAATGAATCGACTTCTCTATTAAAAAAAAAAATCTATAAATACTCCCAATTTGCCTTCAGAACATGAGACCAGTGCCACATGGGACGTTTGCCAGTGCCAAACCACCAGAGACATTGAGTCTAGTTTCAAAACACATGAACCAGATATGGTCTTCCATGCTGATCTTGGTGCAATGCAATTCTGCAATCAGTGCAGTCAGGGTGCAATTTTTGCCATGCAATTCTTACGATTGTGAAAATAGGCCTATGGAAATAAGGACTATAGATAACAGCAGTATCAGGGCACTTGGATGCTGTTCATATATTGCGGACACTGCAGGTGTGTTCAGCTTGAACTGTCTATCATTAAAAAACACCTTTGAAAGAAACTGTTGTCCAAACAATACTTATTACATATACCGTCCTATAAAGGTTATTACTGATCCTTCATAAATCACTACAAATTTTTGTTTTGATCAACCTTTCAATATAGATACAACCCGAATCAGAAAATATTGGGTTCAGTATGAGAATGCAAATGAAAAAAAAACCTTCAGTAGTCTTACATTACTTGGTTTATTTTTCCTTTTTTTTCATGGCAATTAGTATGAAGCCACGAGATTTAATGTTCCGTCTGTCATCTTCATTTCATTTGTAACATACATCCATTCCTGCATTTCAGATCTTCAACGCATTTGAAAACAGTTGGTACAGGGGCAATTTAGGGCTAGTGATGGGGTTTGAAAAACAGGTGATTGTAATCAGGATTTGGTACAAAAGCAGTATCCATGAAAGGGCGAGTGTTAGAGGAGCAAAGACAGGCAGGGGTCTCCAGTTTGGTATCAAATGCAAGAAAAAATAATTTAAATGTTTAAAAACAATGTTCCTCGAAGAAAGATTTGAAGGGATTTACATATTTCTTCCTCTACAGTCCACAATATCATGACAAAATTCAAGGAATATGGAATTTCAAAATCAAAGAAATTTGTCAAGCACTAGATTACATTCACAAATATCACTTAAAACTTTACTGTGCAAATAAAGAAGCCGGAAGCAACATCGACTTCTCTGGGCTCAGCGGCATCTGGGATGGACAGGACAGTGCAAAACCCACATTGCCCACATTGCATGACAGAAGAACTGGGTATGGGTACGGGTTCTTTACTGGCCCCCCTGCAGTCCTAACCTGTCCCCAATAGAGAATGTGTGGAGAATTTTGAAACGACAAAATGCAACAGTGAACGAACCCTCCATTACTGGCACATATTAAGACGTGGTTTGCAGGAAGAAATAAAAAGTAAACCCTGAAACATAAATCTTTGGGTCCTTGCTACCAAAACAAACTTGTAAGTGTTGTAAGTTATTTGTAAGAAGGAATTACAAAAATAAATTACAAAATAGTAAATGTTTACCATCCCATTTTTGGATTTATTGCCATCCCTGAAAATGCAGGGCTGGAGTTTTTAAACAAATGCAATGAAAGTGACCAGAAAAAAACATTAAATATCTTGGTTGCAGTCAAAAGTAATGTAAAGAAACATGGTTTATTTTTGTTTCCATTTTCCATTACTGTCCCAGCTTTTCTGTTTGGTTGTATGTATCAATCCTGCAGCACCACTGGCCTTTTACAGAAAAGAAAAGATTCAGGAATATTTCAAAGAGATTAAGCCCTTTAGATACCAGTCTCACTGACCCAATAATAGTTCCATGTTTGATTCCTGCGCAGGAGTAGTATTCATTTAAACTGTTCAGATGTCTCCTTTTGTTAATGAATATAAAATGTGGAAAAGTTGCAGAAAAGGTGATTTCCATTTGCAACATTACCTATGAATCACATTTTTTTCTTATATACTAATGTTCACTAGAATATAAAAAACAACACATACTGCAAATTAAGAATCACAATGTAGTTGAAATTAAGGTGAACACACCACACACACATACACACACACATCATACATATAAAGGCTTCTTTCAAAGCAATAAATATTATTGATGCACAGTTATACTCCTTATAGCAGTCAACTTTTCTGGGGGCCTCTTAAGTGACTGTTACAGTACTCGATTGCCTCCTGGAAACATTAACTTGGCACAAAAAGCTCTAGGGCATACACCTCGATCTTTAAGATGGGTTATATAGTTTCACATGGCCATACGGTACCATGGCTGGAAGTAATGTCATTACAAGTTCAAACTTCTGTTGATTTGTCACGTGATTATTCTCTTGTATCGTTAGGTGAAAATACAAGAAAAAAAGGCTGTAAGCTATCAGAATAATTTTCACTTATACCGGAAGATCAATTGTATTATTAAAACTCACATTACTGAGTGCTTCACCCCTTATTTGGTTAGTGGTTCACTGGAAATGTATGGGTTTGTCTTGGTCCTGATGATTCCTTTCCATTTTATGACGTTATTTTTTGTGTGTTCTTCCGGTCCTCCACCATCAAAGTCCGGTGGTGGGCCTAAACTGGACCTGCTGGAAGGCACCCTCTCCAGAGGTTATGAAATGCCACTGAACGAAATAGATAAATGGCACTTCGCTCAAAAGATAACATTCATTTCTCTGTTAAATTGGTCCTAATGTATACTACGTGACCAAAAGTATGTGCACCACCTCTTTACATCAAAATAAATTTTAGAACTATATTACAAAACAGGTGAAATAAATAAAATGAAGCATACATCTCAAGCGTTACCAGTACATGACTACATCGGCAGATAATATAATATACGGTCATTGGCAGGACCAGTAAGCTGTAAAGGGTAGTATTTAGTTAAGTATATAGGACCAAAAATGTAGTCTGGAGCTGTTTTTGGTGCTTTTTGATAGGTGAGGAATGTATTGATGCTATAGATACAGGGATTCTAGAGAATAATGTGTTTCCAACTTCATGAACATCAGTGAAGAATGCTTTCTTGTTTTAGCATGCCATAGGATTGTTAGAGTTTAATGTGGTGCTGCATTAGAATCGTAATTTTGACCATTATTACAGCTTTATTAATAATTGCATAATCTGCTTGATATCACTAGAGAATTGAGCTAGGGCCAAGAGGCATTTCAGCAGTCTTCCCATAATTTAGGATAGGCTCTGGACACTCACAGAGCCAATCAGAATAAAGAGGGGTTAAAACTAGTTATAAAAAGTAAAAATCGGACAAAAGAAAAAAAAAATCATAAAAATAAGCTTCAGTTTCTCTTAACAAGGACTACTCATTAGATTTTGTGTGTTATTTTTCATGGTTCTAAATGAGTACTCTTCCAGCACGTTACAGACCATCCAAGGTTCAGATACAGAGTATCCTCTCCTATGACCAATTTGGTAACCAGCAGCTGACGTGGAGCCCATTCCAGAGGAAAGGAAGAAGATGATTGAGTGGCTGCAGGATGATATATAGCTGGCCTCACACGTTAGAATTTGGCATCTGGACACTCTGACTGTCAGACCCTCACAGAAAAAGCGTTGCTTATAATATGAGAACATGTAAAAAGTTATCATATTTTATTCAAACCAGCCTCAGAAAAATATAAGCATCAACATTAAGATATAATCAGGTTATTTAGATCTGCCAATGCTGACCTGAGTCCATTACAGATAACCCTTTCAATTTCCTTTACATTATAATCCTTGTTAGTATGGTTATTGTAGCGATTCACCTCGTCATGTTGAATTGCAGGTTTATTGGCACGGTCAGATAGGCAGCTTCACTGGTTTTATATCCATGAATGGCTTATGCCAATTCCATAAACCACTCTCTCTTTGCATACGATCTCTAGTGCACAGAAAAGACAGTAGCATTATGCATGGTGCATATTTGGCAAAAAAAAGGTCTTGTCTAAAAGCAGGTTAATTACTATTGTGTGGGTTGTATGTACTCCTAGTGCTGACCCAAGCTGCTACATAGAGAGGGTTGTGTCAGTATAATATTGTACCCCTAGTCTAAATTGCGTTTCGCGACCTCATTTTAGAATATTAACATATCTGTAAACCACTGAGAATCATCATCACTAAGAATAAAAAAAACTGGAAAATGAGAATTTAGCCATTCTCATTTGCAGTGCAATGTTCCTTAGTGATTTCAAAATAATAGCATAAAGCTGATCAAATCGTAATGGAAATTAAATTCAGTTCTACTGTGAATGCAATATGTTACGGTATTTTCACACTTGTCCCAAAAACATACACAACATACACAACACACTCATTTTGACATGGATGTTTGACAAGGATGTAAACCCTTACCAGGAACAGTAAAATCATTATGCATCTGGGTTAAAACAAACTGCTTTCACCCTTCCACCTAGATGTGTTGATTTTTCAGTCTAAATTAACTCTCCACAAACACTGTTAGTTAGGGCTACTGACCTCTGTTGTGGATAGCCTGCTCCCAAAGAATCCTTTCCAGGTCTTTAGTCCAGGCTTCCTTGACCTCATGACTTCTTGCCTGAATTATATACGTGTCATGTGACTTTCTCCTCCGAAACCAGATTTCAAAGCACAGTCCACTGTCTCCACAGGTATGTGTCATCCCTATGTCAGACATCTGCCAAAGGAGTGATGAGAAAATGACTGCAGTTTGATCAATGAATTGTGTTTTAGTATTCCATTTTTGTTGTGTGTATAATGTGTGTGTGTGTGTGTATGTGCGCAAGTGTGTGCGTTTTCTATATAAGTACTGCTGAGGTGGTTACATTTAAATTTCATTGTATTGTACAATAAAAGTTCCAATCTGTTCTGTTCTAATGAAGTGGCTGGAAAAGTAACTATGTTGTAAGATTACCTTGAATGACTGTTTGTAGATATAGGTGTCATTTCCAAACTCAGTTCTCTTGGTCTTGCTAAAGAGGATAAGATCTTGAAAAAGAAATATATGTCGGTAACATTTCTTCTTCCGAAAGAACACCAAGAACTCATCTTGTCGAATTAATTGCCCTTGTTCCTTGAGGTTCACCTGGGTAGATACAACTTTGTTAGTTCACACCTTCTTTAAGTTGGAATAGAACAATGACCAAGCCCTCTTAATACTAATAATGATATTCACTACCATCAAAATACAGTACAGTAAATATACACAAACCAGCTGCATCATTAATGAGTATAAGCTGTACTTGGTTAATAGACTAAAATAAGAGTTTAAACTTTGTGGAACTGAACTTAACAGCTATTCTTGTTAGCTTTTTTTCATGGTAACATTATCAGTAATGGCCACTGTGCCATCTAGTGCTGTCTCACCAGAGATGTAAGCAGCTGTTGATAATTACAGTGGTGCTTGAAAGTTTGTGAACCCTTTAGAATTCTTTTAGAAGTCCTAAAAGTAGATAAACAGAAACCAGTTGAACAAATGAGACAAACATATTATACTTAGTCATTTATTTATTGAGGAAAATTATCCAATACTACATTTTAGTGAGTGGCAAAAATATGTGAACCTCTAGGATTAGCAGTTAATTTGAAGGTGAAATTAGAGTCAGGTGTTTTCAATCAATGGGATGACAATCAGGTGTGAGTGGGCACCCTATTTTATTTAAAGAACAGGTATCTATAAGTCTTCTCTTCAAAACACGTTTGTGGAAGTGTATCATGGCACGAACAAAGGAGATTTCTGAGGACCTCAGAAAAAAGTTGTTGACGCTCATCAGGCTGGAAAAGGTTAAAAAACATCTCTAAAGAGTTTGGTCTCCACCAATCCACAGTCAGACAGATTGTGTACAAATGGAGGAAGTTCAAGACCATTGTTACCCTCCCCAGGAGTGGTCAACCAACAAAGATCACTCCAACAGCAAGGCATGTAATAGCTAGCAAGGTCACAGAGGACCCCAGGGTAACTTCTAAGCAACTGAAGGCCTCTCTCACATTGGCTAATGGTAATGTTCATGAGTCCACCATCAGAAGAACACTGAACAACAATGGTGTGCATAGCAGGGTTGCAACAAGAAAGACACTGCTCTCCAAAAAGAACATTGCTGCTAATCTGCAGTTTGCTAAAGATCACATGGACAAGCCAGAAGGCTATTTGAAGAATGTTTTGTGAACGGATGAGACCAACATATAATTGTTTGGTTTAAAAGAAAAGTGTTACATTTGGAGAAAGGAAAACACTGCATTCCAGCATAAGAACCTTATCCCATCTGTGAAACATGGTGGTGGTAGTATCGTGGTTTGGGACTTTTTTGCTGCATCTGGGCCAGGATGGCTTGCCATCATTGATGGAACAATGAATTCTGAATTATATCAGGAAAATGTCAGGACATCTGTCCATGAACTGAATCTCAAGAGAAGGTGGGTCATGCAGCAAATAATGGTTAAAGAAGAATAAAGTTAATGTTTTGGAATGGCCAAGTCAAAGACCTGACCTTGATCCAGTCGAAATGTTGTGGAAGGACCTGAAGTGATCAGTTAATGTGAGGAAATCCACCAACATCCCAGAGTTGAAGTTGCTCTGTACGGAGGAATGGGCTAAAGTTCCTCCAAGCCGGTGTGCAGAACTGATCAACAGTACAGGAAACGTTTAGTTGCAGTTATTGCTGCATGGGGGGGGGTCACACCAGATACTTAAAGCAAAGGTTCACATACTTTTGCCAATCAGTAAAATGTAATATTGGATCATTTTCCTCAATAAATAAATGACCAAGTATAATATTTCTGTCTCGTTTGTTTAACTGAGATCTCTTTATCTACTTGTAGATGTGAAAATCTGATGATGTTTTAGGTCATATTTATGCAGAAATATAGAAAATTCTAAAGGTGTCACAAACTTTCAAGCACTACTGTATATAAATACCAGCACAGGGCACATATAAACTAATAGGATCAGTTGTGTCAACATCAAGACTACAAGGAAGATGAATAAGGTAACTTTATCTTTTAATTTTATTTTTGTAAACTTTTTTTTTGTCAGCATTTTTGAACATCAGTGGTCAAAATAATAGATATACGGTGTGCCTTTCTTCTGCAGGCATTCTGATCTCCATGATTTGACTTTCACCTGATGAAGCCAATGTAAGATCTGTCTTTATATTTGCTTTCTAGTGACTTGCATGGTACAGATAATTTAACACATGTACTGACATATTTGGATGAGATAAGAAAACTATATTACAGAGTAAGTTACAGGTGTGAGTCCACACAGTTTGCATATTTGTTTCTTCCCTGAAGTGTGTCTTCATTCTTCCTTTCTGCTGTTTGGCGTTTTTATGAGACCCTGTTTTTGCTTTGCCCTTTGCTCTAGGGTCCTACATGCTACAACCAGGAACGATTGCTCACAGTATACAGTAGAGCTTTGTTTCATGGTGTATTTGTATTCCATTTTTTCTACTTGTATTAATCTGTCAACAGTCATCAGTGAACACACCAAAAACATAATATTATCTTTGCTTGAAATTCAGTGTTTTGCTAGGTAGAGATGGTGTTACAAGATTTCGTTCTTTGTTGCCATTCCAGCAAAACAAATGTATTTACTTTGGCAAGACTGCTGCTCAAATTTTAACTTGTCGAAAACAGATGAACCATTTTGTGAACTCATACCCACTCACATCACACTCTTGGATGTCATCCATGGCAAGTAGGTTGTTGCCGTGACGCAGCTGGAACTGAATGACCTCCAATGCAGACTGTATCTCAGCATTCTCCTGACCTTTGTGTGATGTCAGTTCACACTCCTGTAACATATCCTGCAGAAGCAGACTGTATTTACTGATGCGCTGGACTGGCTTCAGAAGATATGAAGACAGATCCATCCTATCCCCAAGCTGCTGTTGCTTGTGCTACAAAGTGGGGGAAACAGTTTCAGCATTTTGTCCTATACCAACATTATGCTGACATAAATAAGTTATTCTATAAAGAAAAAACTGTATAGAAACATATAGAGGTGGCATTTTATGATGTTCCTAGGTCATCAAGAATATTTTAGTATGCATGAACTAACCTCCTATTATGAAAAAGTCCTTACCTTAAAAAATTCTTTTCCATGGTTAATGATTAGGTGGTCTGAGCGTGGTTTATTCTTGCTGTACAGAGCATAGAGGCCAAAACTCTCTTTCTGGATTTGGAAAAGATGTGGATAAATATCAGTACTCATGAAATAAGGGGATATATACAGCCAAAAGTCTGAGACTACTAGTGAACATGCTTCTAAGTTGCATTTTTCTCAAATTGAATAGAATGTTTTTCATTACAGGTCATATAATCAGTACAACAATTTAAGTGAAAAATTGAATCTTTGGGGAATAGAATAGAATCCCCTTGGGAGGCAGGGTGGCTCGGTGGGTAGCACTGCCGCCTCACAGCAGGATGGCCCTGGGTTTGATCCCAGGTGGAGCGGTCTGGGTCCTTTCTGTGTGGACTCTGTATGTGTGTTCTCTCCATGTTCTCTGGGTGCTCCTTTTTCCTCCCGCAGACCAAAGACATACTTAGGTTAACTGATTATTCTAAAGTGGCCCTAGTGTCTGAGTGTGTGTGCTGTATGATGGATTGACGTCCTGTATAGGGTTTTTCCTGCCTTACGCCCTATTCCGTCAGCTAGGCATCCCACCACCCACTTATTAAGCGAATAAGAAAGTAAATGATGAATGAATGAATGTTTCCCTTTTTGTTGCAATGATAATGTGCATTTGAGCTGTCATGGACTCCACATGTTTGTGCATAATCTGATGATTCATGTTATCCCAGCATGCTATTACAATATTCCAAAGAGCATCTTGTGATGTTACCAATTGTTTGGCTTTCTCTGTCTGTAAGTGCCCCTGTAAATGCTTTGTGGAATTTAGGTCAGGTGACTGTGGAGGAAAGCCAGCAATAGTCAGCATACTTTGACCTTCTTTGGTTGTCCAGTATATGTTGTAAAGCTTTAAGGTGTGTTTTGGATCATTATCCTGCTGCAGTATGCTCCTCCAGAAAGATCAAAGACAAACATTTTAACTACTGTTCTCAGATTTTTGACCCCCACTGTATAAAGGAAATTATGCTGCTTTCGGAAGCATGGAACAGAGTTTCTTTCAGGACTTGTGTATCAAGGTCATTAGCTGCAAGCTACTTACATGTCGCAGAAAACAACGTCCCACACGAAATGGTTCTCTTAGGCAAAGTTCTAGCTCTTTCAGAAAGTGGTGTTGATGGAACTCTCTGAGTTTCTCTAAGTTTCCAAAGATGCTTCCATGCTGGCCCCTCAAGTCTTGTGGTACGTTTGGGCGCTCCAGCTCTGGAAAGTAGTGCTCCACAACGTAACTTAGGGCCCTCACATATTCTCTTTCTGTCTGCAACAACTCCTCCATGATGTGCTGCAGTTTACTGTACAAACATCATAGCACAATGAATAACAATTGTGTAAATAATTTTAAGTAAATAGGAATAACTTAGAATGATATTGTACAGTAATGGCTCCTATTTCAGTTTCTGGAGTATCTCTGTCCTTCCTATTTTGTTGGTTTATTACCAAGAACAGAAGTAAATATTTGTTTTACAAAAGGAATACCACTAAAAACAGCCTGTGTTATGATTAGGGTGGGAAACCACTGTGATAGAGAGAAACAACAAAATTACAATTTAATTTAAACTAAAACATATGTGCAGGTATTTTTAATCTGCCTACTTTTTAAAGCTGATTTCAGTTTACAGTACACTTGACAAACAAGGGCAAGCTTAATTTTGCTTGTTTGCCTTCATGAATAGGTGAGGGTTCATGCATTCAGAATGATACATTTTGAGAGTGCCTATTGTGGTGTACATAAATACCAGCAATGGGCAAATATAATCTAATAGGAGCAGTTGTGTCAACATCAAGACTAAAAAAAGAAGAATATATACTTATTATGCTTAGTCTAATTCTGTTATCCCGTTCATGTTTCATGGATATTTTTGGTGAGAGGCGAATTTGGCGACTAAGAAAAAAACAACTACAAAAAGTGACATTCATACCTGATGGTGACATAATGTGTTTTACTGAGCAGCCCACGTGATTTTACAATCACATTTACACTGTACATAAACATCTATGTGCAGTGGTGCTTGAAAGTTTGTGAACCCTTTAGAATTTTCTATATTTCTGCATAAAAATGTTCTAAAACATCGTCAGATTTTCACACATGTCCTAAAAGTAGATAAAGAGAACCTGGCTAAACAAAATGAGACAAAAATATTATACTTGGTCATTTATTTATTGAGGAAAATAATCCAATATTGCATATTAGTGAGTGGCAAAAGTATGTGAACCTTTGTTTTCAGTATCTGTTGTGACCCCCCTGTGCAGCATTAACTGCAACTAAATGTTTCCTGTAACTGTTGATCAGTTCTGCACACCGGCTTAGTTCTCCGTACAGAACAGCTTCAATTCTGGGATGTTGGTGGGTTTCTTCACATTAACTGCTCGCTTGAGGTCCTTCCACAACATTAGAATTCTCTAATGTAATTCAGAAGTAATTGTTCCATCAATGATGGCAAGCCATCCTGGCCCAGATGCAGCAAAACAGGCCTAAACCATGATACTACTGCCACCATGATTCATAGATGTGATAAGGTTCTTATGCTGGAATGCAGTGTTTTCCTTTCTCCAAATATAACACTTTTCTTTTATACCAAAAAGTTATATTTTGGTCTCATCCATCCACAAAACATTATTTCAGTAGCCTTCTGGCTTGTCCATGTGATCTTTTGCAAACTGCAAACGAGCAGCTATGTTCTTTTTGGAGAGCAGTGGTTTTCTTCTTGCAACCCTGCCATGCACACCATTGTTGTTCAGTGTTCTTCTGATGGTGGACTCATGAACATTAACATTAGCCAATGTGAGAGAGGCCTTCAGTTGCTTAGAAGTTACCCTGGGGTCCTTTGTGACCTCGCCAACTATTACACCTTGCTGTTGGAGTGATCTTTGTTGGTCGACCACTCCTGGGGAGGGAAATAGTGCTCTTGATTTTTCATTCATTTGTACAAAATCTCTCTGACCGTGGATTGGTGGAGTCCAAACTCTTTAGAGATGGTTTTGTAACCTTTACATGCCTGATGAGCATCAACAACTCTTTTTCTGAGGTCCTCAGAAATCTCCTTTGTCTGTGCCATGACACACTTCCAACAAACATGTTGGAAAGAGCAGACTTTGATAGATCCCTGTTCTTTAAATAAAACAAGGGTGTCCACTCACAACTTTATTCTTCTTTAACCAATCTTTGGTAGAACAACTTGTGTGCTTAGGGTCATTGTCTTACTGCATGACCCACCTTCTCTTGAGAGTCAGTTCATGGACAGATGTCCTGACATTTTCCTTTAGAATTCTCTGATATAATTCAGAATTCATTGTTTTCCATCAATGATGGCAAGCCTTCCTGGCCCAGATGCAGAAGAAAAACAGGCCTAAATCATGAATACTGCTTCCCACCATGTTTCACAAGATGGGATAATATTTCTTATGCTGGAATGCAGTGTTATCCTTTCTCCAAACATAATTGCTTTTCTTTTAAACCAAAAGTTCTATTTTGGTCTCATCCACAAAACATTTTTCCCCAGTAGAATTCTTCCCAATAGGTCCATCTTTAGCAAACTGCAAACGAGCAGCAATGTTCTTTTTGGAGAGCAGTGGCTTTCTTCTTGCAACCCTGCCATGCACACCATTGTTGTTCAGTGTTCTTCTGATGGTGGACTCATGAACATTACCATTAGCCAATGTGAGAGAGGCCTTCAATTGCTTAGAAGTTACCCTGGGGTCCTTTGTGACCTCGCCATCTATTACATATCTTGCTCTCGGAGTGATCTTTGTTGGTCGACCACTCCTGGGGAGGGTAACAATGGTCTTGAATTTCCTCTATTTGTACACAATCTGTTTGACTGTGGATTTTAACTGAGTTCTCTGTATCTACATTTAGGGCTTGAATAAAAATATGATTATGTTTTAGGTCATATTTATGCAAAAATATAGAAAATTCTAAAGGGTTCACAAACTTTCAAGCACCACTGTACATGTAGAGTTTCTATTCATTTACGCACAATTGAGAAACAGTCAGTGATTGTTGATTGGTTCTGAGACGTGAAGTGCATGTAGTCCAGTCTACAAAGAATAACAAACAGGGGCTGTACACCTTCCGGCACTGCAAGTTCTGATTGTTCAAAATAGAACATCAGCATCTCAATCGCATGTCATATGCTTTAGGTCAAATAAAAGACTAACAATGAGAGTAACACATCAATGGAGCAATAATAATTTGGAGCAAAGCATCAGCACACTGAACAGTATTCAAAATCTGCCTGCAAGGTGAGGAGAGAACAGGGAGGGTGACCTTATCAGTAGGATTACAGTGACACCTATATGACATATGAGAGTCAGAATCCACATGATTCTTTTTCTGACTTACAGTACATTACCGCTGCTTTCAAGTTCAGTAGAGCTGCAGGCTGTAGTATCCTGAAGAGTGACAGGAGTTCTGGGACCACCAGAGTGGAACTCAGGAACATTTGGAATGGTCATTTCTCCCTCCTTTTTCCAACCCTGGCTGGAACTGGAAACGCTCGAGCAGAAGCTCTCTTGCCGAGATAGCTGAGATTCCTGGTCATCCAAAAAGACCCTGGGCTCCTCTCTAATATCCATCTGGTTCCATTCCAATGGCATGTTGAAAAAGTCTGAGCAGATGCTGCTTTGTTGGTGTTCCACACATTTCTGGTCATACGGCAGTACATTGGGTTTGCCTGTATAATGTTTCTGGCGCACAGATGCTAAGGGGCAGACTGATAAAGAACAAAAGGATTTTATGCAGGAGCCCTCACTATGTGATCGTGCTAATGCTCTACTCCTATCTGTAAGGTCAACACTCCTAAGGTCAACCTCACTGTGATGCTCACGGGGGTACCTTGTTAATTTTACATTTTGTAATGAAGATTCATTGTCTTTCTTTGATGTTTGGACCAAGGGTGGGTGTGTGGTTTTGTTCAGCTGCTTTTGTAAATCACTTGAAGACGTTTGTTTAGTCACAGAAGTTATGATCTGTGAGTAACATTGGGTTTCCCCTACCTGTGTATCCTCAGACTTATCAGGGAATGTAAACTGGTTCCCCACTTCACATCTAGCAGGACTTTGTACCTGTGTGTGATCTACAACCCACTGACAGTAGGAGGATTCAGCTGTTCCAGAGATTATGTCTTCAAATGAAGTTTCTGCATTCCTCAGCTTCCCATCAGTTTTCTGTGGAAATCTTTGAGTTGTCTGGTTTGTAACAGACTCTAGAAGTTTCTCCTCTAGTCTCTGCATGACATTCTGGCATAGAGAAAAGGCCTCACTCCACACGTATATGTCTCCTGTGTGTCTCTCAGTCATAGTGTTACTTTTCTCCATCTCAAAGTGTTCAGGAGTAAAGGCTTTAAATCTCTCCTGAAAGGATTTCAAGTTTCTGCAGTTGGCCTCCATCAAGTAGCAACCCATCTTCATGTGTTCCAGATAGTGACTGCATTCTTTGGCTAGAGCCAAGGCCTGAAATATGAAAATTGGTGTTG
This sequence comes from Ancistrus triradiatus, assembly GCA_025084515.1. Classification (NCBI taxonomy): domain Eukaryota; kingdom Metazoa; phylum Chordata; class Actinopteri; order Siluriformes; family Loricariidae; genus Ancistrus; species Ancistrus triradiatus. The sequence continues at coordinate 49,160 of JAJAGP010003024.1, forward strand.
TTTAAGATATTTGATAAATTTGTGTTTCCAGATATTTAAATCTCAAAAAAATGTGAAATGATTAGATTAGGTATTTAAATAGACATCACAGTCCAGCTGATATATGCTAACCTGCTCACAGAAAAGATGCAGGCGGATTAATGCCTTCAAGTCAGATTTATACTGTTCGGCTTGCAACAGGAAAGCTGCCATATTAGTTTTGAACCTTGTCTTGTTAATGTGGAACATATCGTTCTCAGGATAATGTGTTCCCTGGATCCTCCTTTCAACATTCTTCATCAGTGACATTGCTTTCTCTTTTTTCTCCTTTGGAAAAATAAATAAATTTGCAGCAATGTATAGACAAATAGCAACATTACATACAACATTCAGTTATAAAATGTAATGTGTCAAGCCACAAGTAGATAGGAAGACTCTTTACCTTCGCCTGTGTAAGGACAGAATGAAGTTCTGCTAGTCTTTTCTCCAGTCTCTCCCTTGGTTCTTCTGTTGTGTCATTTTGCCATCTACTTGCTTTCTCCTCACACCATTCTCTGCTCTGTGAACCACATTGTTTCCAGTTTAAATTTTTAATTTGTCCTTATACAATGGGGCAAAAAAAAGTATTTAGTCAGTCACTGATTGTGCAAGTTCCCTCCTACTTAGAAAGATGCGAGAGGTCTGTAATGATTCATCATAGGTTACACTTCAATATGAGAGACAAAATGAGGAAAAAAAAAATCACATTGTAGGGATTTTTAAGAATTTAATTGTAAATCAATGGTGGGGGAAAATAAGTATTGGTCACCCACAAACAGCAAAGATTTCTGGCTCTCACAGACCTTTAACAACTTTCTTTGAGGCTTTCTTGTCCCACTCGTTACCATGTATTAATGGACTTGTTTGACCTCGTTATCTGTATAATAGACACCTGTCCACAGCTCAAACAGTCAGACTCCAAACTCAACCATGGCCAAAACCAAAGAGCTGTCGAAGGAACAGGAAACAAATTGTAGACCTGCACCAGGATGGAAGAGTGAATATACAATAGGCAAGCAGGTTGGTGAAACAAATAAACGTGGGAGCAATTGTATAAGGACATACAAGACCATTAATAATCTCCCTCGTCTGGGGGGCCCAGCAAGATCTATCCCGTGGGGGTCATAAAATGATCATGAGAATGGTGAGAAAAAATCCAGGAACTAACATGGAGGGCTGATGAATGAATGACCTGCAGAGAGCTGGGACCAAAGTGACAAAAGGTCCATCAGGAAACACACTATGCCGAGAGGGGAATCAGATCCTGGCAATGCCCAGGCGTGTCCCCCGACTTAAGTCAGTACAGGTTTCAGGCCCGTCTGAAAGTTTGCAAGAGAAGCATGTGGAATGATCCAGAAGAGGATTGGGAGAATATCATGTGGTCAGATGAAACTAAAATAGAACTTTTTGGTAACAACTCAACTCGCCGTGTTTGGAGGAAGAAGAATGCTGAGTTGCACCATACCTACTGTGAAGCATGGGGGTGAAAACATCATGCTTTGGGTTTGTTTTTCTGCAGAGGGGACAGGACGACTGATCCGTGTTAAGGGAAGAATGAACGGGGCCATGTATCGTGAGATTTTAAGCCAAAACCTCCTTCCATCAGTGAGAGCATTGAAGATGGAACGTGGCTGGCTCTTCCAGCATGACAATGATCTCAAACATACCACTCGGGCAACAAAGGAGTGGCTCTGTAAAAAGCATTTCAAGGTCCTGGAGTGGCCTATGCAGTCTCCAGACCTCAGCACTATTTGAAAATTTCTGGAGGGTGTTGAAAGTCCGTGTCTCCCCAAAACATCACTGCTCTAGAGGACATCTGCATGGAGGAATGGGCCAAAATACCGCCTACAGTTTGTGCTAACCTGGTGAAGACTTACAGGAAACGTTTGACCGCTGTCATTGCCAACAAAGGTTATGTTACAAAGTATTGAGTTGAACCAAATTTACTGACCAAATACTTATTTTCCACCATAATTTACAATTAAATTCTTTAAAAATCCTACAATGTGATTTCCTGGATTTTTTTTCTCATTTTGTCTCTCATAGGTGAAGTGTACCTATGATGAAAATTACAGACCTCTCTCATCTTTCTAAGTCGGAGAACTTGCACAATCAGTGACTGACTAAATACTCTTTTTTCCCCACTGTATATACACTTTCATTGAAATATATGTATACACTGTATGGGTGCTGGCGTAATGCAGCAGTGCTGTGGCATAATATGCTAGTCTTCCAAAGCAGGGACCCAAGTGAGTCCCAGCAGGAATATTAAGCCAGGCCACTGATCACATTCAGGCACAATTGGCTGTGTCTGAGTGAGAGAAAGCCGTTTGAGTATCTTCTCCTTCAATGGAGACCCATACCCAGCCCTATGATGGACTTGCTTGCTATCTAGAGCACGCTTATTTGTTCTCTGGGGCTAGACCTGACCCTGATAAAGTAAAATGTAAATTTGTAAATACAAAGTAATATTAATGATAGTAACTTACTGAATGTAGTGCCTACCAAAACACACAAAGGCTAGAGATTCTGTAATATGAGTATGTGGTTATTCAATTATATTTAACAGAGTATTGAGATCCTACAGTGCTGAGTTGGTCCTCTGTTTCTCTCAGAAGCAGAACATGCTCAAGATGCTGCAGGGATTGATTGGACCTCATCACCAGATTGTGAACCCCCTCCTCCACCTGATTATAAAGCAGCATTGCAGTGTCCATTGTATCGCTGTAAGAGAAAGAGCATTCACTCTGAGTAAATGTATGTAAGTGAAATGTAGTAATTTGTCATGCTTATTTGATGGCATATCATCTCTCCTTCCTTGAGAAGAGCATACCTGTAGTCTTCCGACTGGACAAATCTAAATTCTTCCTTCTTCATTCTGGCTAGTATGGCACCGCCTGCCCTCTGAAGAGTGATCATTTGTGTGTCTTCAAGTACCTCTTTCATCAAGCTCTTTTGTTCTTGGATACAGTTCTTTACATCCTGTGGAATTGGGCAGGTTTGACAAGTCATAGCTTGAGTGTGATCTGTAAAAAATGATATAGAATCCATTCATACCTTTGCAGTGTCCATTTTCTTGTTTCTGTCCAGTCTCCTTATAGCTCTCTGTAACAACAATGCTGCTCCCTGCAGGTCTAGCTCAAAGAGGGACAGTTTCTGAGGTGAGCAAATAAAAACAAAAACAAAAACAAATGACTGGAGAAACAGAAGTTTCAAATGTATCACATACCCCATATGTAAAGACAGACAGATAGATTTGCAAAACCTGAAGGCAAAGGCAATTGTTGTTACTGAAGCAGTTACTAAAGTAAATACAGTGGGGCAAGAAAGTATTTAGTCAGCCACTGATTGTGCAAGTTCTCCTACTTAGAAAGATGAGAAAGGTCTGTAATTTTCATCATAGGTACACTTCAACTATGAGAGACAAAATGAGAAAAAAATGCAGGAAATCACATTGTAGGATTTTTAAAGAACTTAATTGTAAATTATGGTGAGAAATAAGTATTTGGTCAATAACAAAAGTTCACCTCAATACTTTTATAACATATCCTTTGCTAGCAATGACAGAGGTCAAACGTTTCCTGTAAGTCTTCACCAGGCTGGCACACACTGTAGCTGGTATTTTGGCCCATTCCTCCATGCAGATGTCCTCTAGAGCAGTGATGTTTTGGGGCAACACAGACTTTCAACTCCCTCCAGAAATTTTCTATGAGGTTGAGGTCTGGAAACTGGCCAGGCTACTCCAGGACCTTGAAATGCTTTTTACAGAGCGACTCCTTTCTTGCCAGAGCAATGTGCTTGGGATCATTGTCATGCTGGAAGAGCCAGCCATGTTCCATCTTCAATGCTCTTACTGATTGAAGGAGGTTTTGGCTTAAAATCTCACGATACATGGCCCCGTTCATTCTTCCCTTAAAACAGATCAGTCGTCCTGTCCCCTTTGCAGAAAAACAGCCCTAAAGCATGATGGTTTCACCCCCATGCTTCACAGTAGGTATGGTGTTCTTGGGATGCAACTCAGCATTCTCCTTCCTCCAAACACGACGAGTTGAGTTTTTACCAAAAAGTTCTATTTTGGTTTCATCTGACCACATGATATTCTCCCAATCCTCTTCTGGATCATCCATATGCTCTCTGGCAAACTTCAGATGGGCCGGACATATACTGGCTTAAGCAAGGAGACACGCCTGGCACTGCAGTATCTGAGTCCTTCTCGGCGTAGTAGGTTATTATTGATGGTAGCCTTTGTTACGTTGGTCCCAGCTTTCTGCAGGTCATTCATCAGATCCCTTCCGTGTAGTTCTAGATTTTTTCTCACCGTTCTCATGATCATTTTGACCAGGGATGACAGCTTGCGTGGGCCCCAGATCGAGTTATCAATGGTCTATATATGTCTTTCCATTTTATTACTATTGCTCCCACAGTTGATTAATTCACACCAACCTGCTTGCCTATTGTAGATTCACTCTTCCCAGCCTGGTGCAGGTCTACAATTTTCTTCCTGGTGTCTTTCGATAGCTCTTGGTTTGGCCATGGCCATGTCTTTTATATAGATAATGAGGTCAAACAGGTGTGATTGGATGCAGGGTAACGAGTGGAGGACAGAAGAGCTTCTTAAAGAACCAAAATTACAGGTCTGTGATAGTCAGAAATTCTTGCTTGTTTGTGGGTGACCAAAAATTATTTTTCCACCATTGATTTACAATTAAATTCTTTAAAAATCCTACAATGTGATTTCCTGCCTGCATTTTTTCCTCATTTTGTTTTCTCTCATAGTTTTTTTGAAAGTGTACCTATGATGTAAATTACAGACCTCTCTCATCTTTCTAAGTCGGAGAACTTGCACAAATCAGTGGCTGACCTAAATACTTTTTTCCCCAACGATTTACATAATTAGATTTAGATAAATTAAAATAAAACATACATAATAATAATAAGTAAAAATGCACCGGTCTAGATATAAAGCATATACACATATCAGCCAAAAACATTAGGAAACACGCACAGATCTCGTTATAACATCACGTGTTATCAAGCCTCTTTTATATACAGAATTAGATGGTATTCAGCTGGTTCATTGGATGTGGGGAAAAATGTTAAACTAGGGACAAATTTTTTATGGCCACACTATGTAAGAGCATGTGCTTAAACAGAACTATTCTTATAGGGTGTTCTCCAGTCAGTGGTAGTGAGTAGCTACTGACGGAGGTCTAAGGAAGGACAAACCACAAACCAACAACATGGTAATGGTGCACAAAGGCTCATCAATGTGCAAGTGAACAACTCCTATCCTGCCTGGGAAGACCTGTTGTTGTACAAGTCACATAAATGTTTCAATGCTGGTTACAGGAGTGCTTTGCCTCCTACTGAAAAGCTGGGGGCTGAATGGTCACAGACAGTGCTCATCATTCAGTGCTCATTATTTCAGTGCTAACCTCTGTCCACCTTCAAAGTGTCTAGAATTGGCATGTGAGAGTCAGAACTGGACCTGTGAGCATTGAAAAACTGTTCAGTGAAAATCTGATGAATCTCAAAATTTGTGGGATTATGGGAACTAGAATTAAAGTGTGAAAACTAAAAAAATTAATTATAATCATGCTTTTCCCATAACTGCTTCCCACAACAGTTAACAAGCCAGTTTACTCCAGAATGCAGCAAACTCAGTTTTTCCTAAAAGTAGAAAGTTTGTTCACCTCTGCTTTAAACCTCACATCACAGTTGCCATTCTAAATTCACATTGATTATAAATAATGCTATTACCATTCAATAAATCAAAGGTTCACCCTTCAGTCAGTAAACCTGTATTAAGGGTTATTATCGGTACCTACAGTATTGAAAATTAACACAGGGGTCTGAGCTTTTTCCTGCAGCACACAACAAATCAGTTCAGAAATCAGTGCAGCCTCAGTATTTTGCTAATAGTTCCTCATAGATAAAGGTCAATATCTGGGGGTTCATGGGCACAGACAATTTTGGTGAACTCAGATGTTGGTTTCTGCCTCCCCGTCTCACTCACATGGTCACTTGTGGTTTGTGACAGTGGGGAAGTCAGTTGCTGAGACCTCGGGTACCATCATGTCTGTAGTGACCTTCTGGCTCTCCCATAAATTAATCCTGCTTGCCTCCTGGTCATTTTTTACTTTGGACTGTTCTCTGGATTATGGGTTCCTCTGAAGGTATTTTGAGACATTGCATGTCATTCATGTCATGTCATGCATGAATGTCTGACAATTCCTTTAGGCCAATTCCAAGCTCTTTTATGCAGCTATCTTGTGTCAATCATTTTATGTCTTGCATAAGACCATTGAGGTGCTGGCAGATTATGCCATGATGTGCACTGATGCTGGAACGAGCTGAATTGACTAATCAGATTAAATGGAAGCCCAACCCAGCTGCAAGAAGCATGTCTCAATACAATCATGGGCAAACAGCACACAGTGATTAACTGGAATTTCTTTCATGTTCTTACTTGGTAGAAATGTATCCAATCTGTATGATTATAAGGAAATGTGCCTCCAAGTTTACTGCTCAGCTGCTGCCCATCAACAGACTTAAGAAGAGCTTTCAGTGATGTAACAATATCCACCCCTGAAAGCATATTAGGACAGAGCAAATAGAAAAGTGTTTACAATAAAAATGAATTGAGGAGATTTGCATATTAAACTCATAAAAAACACCTGGGTAAGAGCAATTTCAGGTTTGGTAAGTTACTGCATTACCCAAAATACAGTTACCTGTAGTCCTGGTTGTTTCTCTGGTCGAGGAATCAGGTCTTTATCCACCAACAGTATGATACTCTGCACAGCATGAGGGGCTTGTTCCTGTAAGTCACACAGTTCTGTGATCTTATCTGTGCTTGTGTCAACTCTTTTACATCCCAGGTGGATCATCTTACTATTACCTAAAACTAGCACCACAACATTAAAACAAATACACTAAAGTAATACAAAAGGATTAGAATTTCTGACATGCTTTTCTGTCTTCTAGATCTCTGAGTTACATAGATATTTTGATCTTGTGTTTAATCAGGAGTTGCATAAAACTGTGTGAGAACTAAACTTACCTGCACCATAACCAGAGCTTTGTAGAGCACTGAAGGAAGTGGGCCTTTCCTACTGTCAATTACAACTGTTAACCCCAGCTCTCTCACCTCTCTTCTACAATTTAAAACACAGTGTTATTATCAACAGACAAAGAATCTGTCTCTTTGTGTACTTTATTTAAGCCTTGAGATCATGTTGCTATAGCAATATGTTTAATTGTGATGTGATTTTCATAAAACATTCACTGACAAAAAAAATAAAGCACCCAGATAGAAAAGTCAGATCGCTGCAAAACTCTTGCCACAAGAGGGCATGAAATTGTTTTTCCCACTGCCCTATAAAAAGGCTCTCAGAGGCTACTTTTGGGTAATGTACCTCTGTTACATTTTGCCCAGTCGACGGACTTCAGACAGCCCAGACAGGCCACCAGTAGAGAGGATCCACCGACAAGCATGAGCAGCTCCCAAACTTTTTGTTGTCCACCATCCAGACACAGCTGGCCCCTTCACTGCACCGTCTCTGCCCGGACCATTTCCAGGTGCTTAGAAGAAGGACATTTGTTGTCATGGCATCCATTACGTGTCCTGCCATTGACAACCAGCCTGGACCTGGAACCGTATCGTCTTTAGCAACTAATCCAGGTTCTGTTTGCGGTCGGGTTTGATTATGGAAGGCACATGGTTAACGCTTCATATCTGCCTTTGCTGTGGAGTGACATACTTCCCCGACTGCAGGTGTGATGTTGTGGGGAGCCATCGCAAATGACATCACCCCTACTAGTGATATGAGGGACATTAAAATCTCAGTGATGTGTACAGGACATCCTGCGGCTACATGTCTTGCCTATCATGGCAGGCTTCCAACTGGCATTTTTCAGCACGATAATGCAAGTACACAACCGGGGTTTCCCAGGAATGTCTCCACTAGATTGAAACACTTCCTTGGCCTGTCCGCTCCCAGATTTATTGCCAATCAAACATTTGTGGGATTGGCTGGGACACCAATTCTAGTGTATAGGATCTAAAGACCCAGCAAGAACGTCTGTGGGCAATTGTGCTGCAAGACACCATACAAAACCTGTACGCCTCCATGCCCATCCATATCTCACCTTGTATCCAAGCTAGAGGCAGCCGAACAGGGTACTAGAGTCTCCCTTTCAATTGTATGGTTTTACCCAAAAAAAGTTATCCTTTTGCTCTAATATTACATATATCATCATTACATTTACACATATCATGTATCATTTTATAACAACAATTCCTACTTGCAGAGGTGTTTTTGTTTGTTTGGTTCTTTTTATGGTGACAATAAGCGTATGCATTTATTGCGTCAATAATTTTTTCAATAAGTGTTTGTCAATAAGTGTTGAATATGCATCAAGACATAGTAATTGTTGTTGATCAAACATATGGTTTCATAACCATAATTTTTCATTTTATTTGATAATTTAATATGTTGGCTTCACTTTTCCTGCAATACAAACTGGTTACTTATTACTTATTATTACTGAAAAATAGAAAGATAATTCATCAGGCCTATAAACATCAGGCCTATAAAATGTTTCCTTTGTTTGTGCCATGATACAGTTCCACAAACATGTTTTCAGACTTCGATAGATCCCTGTTCTTTAAATAAAACACTTACACCTGATTGTCATCCCACTGATTGCAAACACTTAACACTATGTTCACCTTCATAATAACTACATATCCTAGAGGTTCACATACTTTTGCCACTCACAGATATGTTATATTGGATCATATTGTTCAATAATTAAATGAACTCATTTTTAATTGGATTCTGTTCTTCTGCTTTTAGGGTTTGTAAGAACATTTGATGATGTTTTAGGCCATATTTATGTAGAAATATAGAACAATTTTAATGGTTCACAAACTTTCAAGTATAGATGTAGAATCTTAGTTATTTATTTAAGCTGTAGACAAAGAACGTCCAGTTATTGTTAATTCAATTAAAAGAAAATACCATGGATGTCGTCTGTTCAATATATGTATAGCGGTATTAACCAATACGGAAGCCTAGGAAACATAATGGTCAATGATCAAACACACTAAAAACGGTGGGCTGGGTGGGAGTTGGGGTCAGTAGGGGTATGAGGCGTCTGGAACCTATCACGGAGCACACGGTGCGCAGAACGGGACGTCAGTTTGATTGACGAATTTGGTTAAATTAACTGCAACGTTCTGCCATCTGGTGGTGAAAATATAATATCACAGTCTGCTACTTTGCCATTTTTTATAATAAGGGCTACTAGGAAAATATTACCAGTTCAGTTCAGTATAGTGTGCAGTTTGTGACGATATACTTATAATACATTTCAGTGAAGTACAGTGAAGACCTTGTTTTCTGACCAATACAGGGACCAACTCAATTGGCAAAGTTTTCACAGTGATTGTGACTCGACTGTTACATTTCTTTTGGCTAATAACCAAAATAATGCAAATTAAATGGAGGTGAAGATGGTGAAGAAGTTTGTGTCCAAGTTCATGTCCAAGAAGGTGGACACAAACTTTATCTTTGAAGTTCACTTTACCTTTATCTTTAATTTTACAACAGGAGTGAAACATAACGGTATTCTACATATCTAATTGTAACTATTTGTAAAACTATTTAAAGAACAAAATAACTTTTGAAAGAAATATTGTTGTTCTTCTTTAAGCTGCTCCCATTAGGAGTCACCAAAATTTGATCATCCTGATGAGCATAAATCAACCCTCCCCACTTATCTGGGTTTGGGAACAGCACTAGAAGCACCCCGTGCACACTCAGTGGCTGGTATTTTTTTCCATAAAAGCACCACCAAACTTTCACATTATAAGCCCTATTATAAAGATGTGAACCCAGGCTCTTTGAAGCAGGTGAAACTAACTAAATCACTTCTGAAGGAAATACTAATACAAAAATTGGTCCTCACCTTTTCCATTTCCAGAAATAGTTTATTTGTTTACAAAACGGTATTGAATGCATACATATATTACAGTCTAAATTCACAGTCAAGTTAAACATACGAAACAGAAAGACAAGTTATTTAATATCAATAATTGTGGTCAGCCGGATAAATCTCGTACTAGGGATCACTGCCTTCTTGTCTGCAGTTTTTATTTTGCAAATTAAATGACTGTGTGTTGCACTGTGGGGTTCACTATGCCATGTAGAAAACTCAGCCAGGAGATTTGGTGCAACAGAAATATCAGGTTGTTTATATACTGTATTTTATTTAGGTCTGGTATATTAAAAATAGGTAAAGTATAATTATAGCTAATAATTATATAATGATTGCAGTTAGTTAATTATAAACTAACTGTTGTATCAACCAAGATTTTTAACTTTTCTAGTTTATTTTTAAACAGAATACAACCTAATGGATTTTTTGGAGCTTCGCATTAAAACTTAGTAGAACACAAAGAGTTGCATTTTACCTGGGGATGGAATGAAGATACAGCACCAGTTTGCAGAGCTCCTGAGAGGAGAGTAGTGGTGATTCCCAGCCTTTGTCAAATCCATGAACTTCAATTACAGCTCGACCTGCTCTGTCACGACTTCCTAATAAGAAACAAGAGACAGACAGGATTGTACAAAGAATCAGTGGAACTGTATGTGTGAGCATTTGTTTTGGCCAAGGACAGTTGGCATTCTTTTGTTTATGACAGTGTAATGTTTCTTTGTATGGATATGTCCATGACTTATAATCCTGAGACCATTCTTTGAAAAACAGCAACACATAATGTTGCCATTCCCTTTTTATGCTGGGCATATTGTGAACATTCATTTATTCGTTAATTATCCTACCTAGTTATTCCAGTTAAGGGTTGTGGGGGAGCCGGGGTCAAACCAGCAGCACAGGCTGGAACCAACCTTAGACAGGGTACAAATCCATCACAGGGCACATACTCACTCATTCTGGGACACTTTAGAGACGTCAGTTAACCTAACGTGTGTCTTCATAATGCGGGAGGAAAACGGAGTCCCCGAAGGAAACCCAAGCAGACACAGGAAGATCTTGTAATCTCCGCAGAGGTGGTGTTCAGGTCAGGATCAAACTGGGAATCTCTGGAGCTGTGAGGTGCCAATGCTAACCACTTGCACCAACATGAACATTTGAATGAATACTGCTCATTTGATTTAAAGGTAGATACTATTGAGAGTTTACCTGGCAGACAGATGATGCCCAGTTGAAGAATGATCTTGGTGGTGGGGTCCTGCGAGAGGTGAGTAAACTGGTTATGTTCAGGGGAGAAGTTTTGTAGCTGGAACTCTGTCGATCCCTGGATCGCTTCCCCATTCGAAAAAGCAGGAGGCTTGACAGTACCAACTGTGGCTACACATTGAAATGTGAAAAAAAAAAACAAAAAAAAACATTAACCTTTTTTTTCTATAGTATGGTAAGGTTAATACCCTTTCTTAATGTAGAACCTGTTATGACAGCTCAGACACACTAGGTGGAGCAATTGGGCTTCCGCTGATCTATAGACACTATTTTCTACAACAAAGTCCTTCGTGTATTCCAAAGATATCAAACAGTTCTCTCCTACAGAGAAGAAAGAGGAGGAGGAGGAGCTATTTCTGTCTCTTCATCTTGGACTTGGCTCCAGCATAACTATCCCATTCTGCTAAAGAGAAGCATAAGATGGAGGCGAGGAGTGAAAGAATTTCCTGCTGGAATGCTGTACAAATTCCTAACCTTTGACTCTTGACCCATGTGCCATTATGCAGTCCTTTTGGATTATCTTTTCTACTATTAGGGCATCACATTCCTCTCAATGTAGAAGAGATGAGTCATGATCTATGCTAAATAAGACCACTAAAATAGAGATTAGGTTAGTATGTAAATTATATTTTGTGAACGTCACCGGACGCTGACTAGACAAGCACAGAGCTACCGCAAAATCTCAAAGTTAGATGTACTTTGTCTTTCAAACATCACTTAATCAATCACACTTGGTCAAGATTTTTTCTAATGTGTGACTAAAAACTAAATAAAATTGATAGAGACATCCATGTTTCAAAACAAAACTTTGATGCATTTTCTTTGAATGAATTATACCAGATTGTTCCACAACTATACACTTCACAATGTGAAAAGACATATGTGCGAATAACATTACTGCAAAATGCATGTGTCTCTTGTGTGCTAATCAAATCAAGTTTCACACCTGTTTTTACTTCTTTCCGCTTGTCAAGTATTGGTGACACCAGGCCAGAGGCAGTTTTTTTCTTATTCTGTTGGACATGAACTTCAGGCAGCATGGAGATGATCTCTGGGCAGACATCACTGCGGCTCCTGCACGTAGGCCTGTTCTCCTGCAGACACGCTCTGGCCACATCCGATACTGAGGGTGCAGAGTGGGCTTTAGGTCTGCTTTTACTCAAAACCTTTAACCTGCGTACATGGCTTCCTCCATTTTGCTTATTGTCAAAGTAATATTTGTGATCCAAGTGACTCGTTTGATTTTGAAGCATGTTCAGATTGTTTTGTGGTTGACAAAAAAGAGAAGTTCTTTGTCCGTGTATCTGTTGAGGAGTTTCATAAGGAGACGTTGGTCCATATTGCAACAGATTCATCTGTTGCACTCCTATTCCTCGACATGTGTAGGGATTAAGCTCTTGTTTGTTACGATCAGGCAAAGCTCTTAGACCCATTTTGGGTAAGTGTTGGGTTTTGGCATGTTTCTGGGCATTGGTTGGCATACGAGATGGTCCCTTTCTTGTGGCATCAGTCAGACAGTGTTGCCTCTTGACTAGATCTGACTTACATTCCTGTACCATCTTACGAAGATCTTTGGGAAGTTGCTCAGTATGCGAGTCCTTTGGCTGAGAGCAATGAGAGTTTGGTATTTCCATATTTTGATAAAGGTGTGTTGAGATAACAGTAGATTTGTTCTGGTCTTGTGTGTTTGAATCTTTGCTAGATTGCATTATGCTTTTCCCAACTTGGGTTGAACACTGGCTTGGTGAACTGCTCAGAGAATCAGTTTCAAGGCCAACTGCATGCGACTCAGAAATGGGTTCTGTTTCTCCTAATCCTGGCCAGGTTTCATTTAGGGGTGCCATCATGCTTGTTTTTTCGAAACACAAAGGGTTTCTAATGGCTGCTATGTAAGACTCTCGATACCTGCCCTTGGATTCTGAACCCTTCTCTAGGTCTTCAGGCAACTGCTTGCTTTTTGGACATGGAGCACAATGTCCATCCTTCATACTTGAGGGGTGGACACAACAGGTGCTTTCTCTCTTTGGAAGAGGGGGAGCTGGCCTGAAAGAAACTGGAAATGAAGGTATAACAGCCATTTTAAAACCCATTGCATCCTTCTCTTTGGCCAAATCTAATAGGTCTACATATTCGCCTTCCAACTCACGATTGTGCCTGCTGTCCCATGTATTAGGGGAAACCCAACCAATAGGTTTATCTAAATTATTGCTCATAGGTTTCCCTTGATCCACCTTAACACATTTGCAGCCACTTTCTCCCATTTGAACTGAAACATCATCTTTAGCTGGAAGAATCATGGTTTTTGCTCCAAGAGATGACAGGCTAACAGAGAACTGTGAATCAAGCTTTGGCTCAGGAGGCTGATTATCTTGATTTTTTAGCACAGATGTTGAGCATGTTGTTGCTGTTTCGGACTTGACTTTAGGCTTGTCCAAAAATTCTGGATTAATCACAGCTGTCCAGGGCACTTTTACAATTCCTTGGTCAGAAGAAAGCACACACTGGTATAGCTGATTACTATGGCGCCCTTCATTTATTTCCTTTAACCAAGTCTCAGAAAATATATATGGGTAGGATGTCTCTGGGATTGGAGTCTCCTCCACAGCAGGTCCCTCTTGTACCCTAAAACCTGCTTGTAACGCCAGATCCTCCTGCTCCAAGAGGTCCTCTTGCACAAGGAGGCTCTTGAGAACTATGCGGGCTGACTGCTTCCCGAAGGGCTCCACCTGCAAGTAAAAGTCACCAGGACGTAGCAGTAAGGGGTTTATGGTGGCAAGCTGGATTACCACACGGTCTCGCAAACAGAGAGGCCACCCCTCACACCGGAACAACACATCACAGTACTCAGCCTAGAGAGATAGGAACAGATAAGAGAAAAGGAAAGAGGAGAAAACGATAAAAAAGGTCAAAAACAAAGTTTTAACAACCTCAGTTTTTGGTGTGCACAAAAATGTGAATCCCACTCTGAGGGACTTCCTTGCAGGGCTGCAGTGAGGAAGCTGGTGTGCTTGGATATAAGCCACAAATGACTCAATGACTAAAAGACAGTATAAAACCACTTTGATATCTCCTATTAACCACAACATTCTTTAATGTAATAATTATTTGTCATGCATTAAAACATTTCAAACGTGTTGAATGGTCTAAGTCTGTTTCACTTTGATTTCTAAATGAGGTTCACATAGTTTTATATAATATTTGACCTGATTAGTTTTGCTGTTTGTGTTTCAAATGGGTTTTACTCACACAGGCAGCTTGTTGCACACTCTCTAGAATGTGTTTGGCTGGAATTAGGTAATCCAACAAGCACTGAAGGGTGTCCCCATTGTAGCGCTCATCAATGGTCCTAAAAAGTTGGCTTAGTACGGTTGGAGCAGTGGCCTCAAATGGCGGGAAAAGAGATGACAAGGTACTCTCAATGGACCAATCCAGTGAAGAGGAGTTCTGATAGACACACACACACACATACAATTAATAAACAATGCATTGTGTTTGGAAATGTAGAAATTTACTAATTTAGAAACATTCATATTCATGACACATTCATATCATATAATTTCAAAAATCTTATGATTACAGCAGAATCTTCTTAAGAAAAAGATGTACAGTCCCATATGGAAAGTTGCAAATAAAATGTGGATAAATATCTTTACATCTTATTCACTAGGACCAATGAGCTGAAAAAGCATAAGGAAGATCAGAGTTTGTTTATTGTTTTAACTTTAACATACAATTATTTAGAATTATTTTGTTATATTTGAGGATCATGTTCGATCAAGGTTTACATGTACAGATTATTTAAGAAGGCTAATGGACATACTAAATGAATGAGATTTAACTTAAAGGGAACACAAACTCTAAAGGATTAGTATGAAATGGTGTGTAGGCAAGAAGTCCTTACTTTAATAGTTGCATAATACCCATTTGTGTTTAACAACGGAAATCAACAGTATTTGTCGGACAGTCAGGTTTTATGCAAATAACTGGAGGACACCCAACACAATTTAGTGCAATCAATAAACATCACCCACTGATAATAGTGTACAACTACAGAATAAAATATAAAATCACAACCTTACAACAAATTAAAAGAAAATAGATGCGTCATATCGTCAGGTTTTGTGTTGGCTAAAACCATATCCTGTGGCCTAACACAAAATTCCTTGATATGTCTTTAAAGCTGTCAAAAAAGATACAGCCAAAACATCAAATTATAGGGCAGTCCATCCTACAGGAAACTGCAGCCAGAAATTATTCTTATGCTGAGCCTCGAATAAGATCCCAGACAGGAAGTTATTTGTCTGTCTGGAACATAGCGATAAACAGTTAAACTCACAAAAAAGCTACCCATGAGACTATGCTGTCCGAACGTTATCAGTGTCATAACATCCGCAAAATCAATATAGATTCACCCCTCCCATGTAAACTCACAACTACCTACAGACACATTTAAAGCGAGTATGGTATTGTCTAGATTTCATCTGCACTAAAGCAGCACCCCTTCAGAAGGTGCAGTCGAAACTCTAGCAACAATATTTCCATTTTACCTGGAAAATTTCTACAATTCAATAACTAATATGTAGTACATTGTTTTGAATTAAAGTCTCCATGACAAAGTATTGTTAAGTTAGCAGGTTTGAGGATTGGACGATGGCAGTTGGGCTAATGAGCATTACATGTGCAAGAGCTGCCAGGTATTTACTGGCATAAATAATATTTATGTCATACTTATAGGAATAGTACAGTGGTGCTTGAAAGTTTGTGAACCCTTTAGAATTTTCTATATTTCAGCATAAATTTGACCTAAAACATCATCGGATTTTCACACAAGTCCTAAAAGTAGATCAAGAGAACCCAGTTAAACACATGAGACAAAAGTATTATACTTGATATTTAATTTGTTATGTTCCTTTTGGAGAGCAGTTGCTTTCTCCTTGTAACCCTGCCATGCACACCATTGTTGTTCAGTGTTCTTCTGTTGGTGGACTGATGAACATTAACATTAGCCAATGTGAGAGAGGCCTTCAGTTCCTTTGTGACCCTGCTAACTATTACACGCCTTGCTCTTGTAGTGATCTTAATTTCAGCTTCAAATTAACTGCTAATCCTAGAGGTTCACATACTTTTGCCATTCACTAATATGTAATATTGGATTTTCCTCAATAAATGAATGACCAAGTATAATATTTTTATCTCATTTGTTTAACTGGGTTCCCTTTATCTACTTTTAGGATTTGTGTGAAAATATGATGATGTTTTAAGTGATATTTATGCAGAAATATAGAAAACACTAAAGGGTTCACAAACTTTCAAGCACCACTGTAGCTCAGCAGATAGCACTGTCGTCCGATTCCTTTTTATGTGGAGTCCACATGTCCTCCACGTGTCCGTGTGGGTTTACTCCTGGTACTACGGCTTCGTCTCACAGTGCAAAGACATGTGTGTTAGCTTAATTGGTGTTTCAAAAGTGCCCCTACTGTATGAGTGTGTGTGTGTATGAGTGTGTGAGTGTATAGATGGATTGGTGCTGGTGCCTATGCTGCCGGTTAGGCACCAGCTCTCCCGTGACCATCAACTGCTCAACTGCTCACTCAACTGCGTTAAAACATGCATATTGTTAATCATTACATGCAATGTATTCTGGACTCTTAAGCCAACAAAACAACTCTTTTAATCTATTTTAGTCATCTTTTAAGTAGTATTCAAATGGACTAATGCCAGCTATTTTTGAAATTCTGGTGTCTCTTTCTCTCATTTTGTGGAAAAACAAAGAAGAATAGCTTTTTATTCATTACACAGGCTTTACCACAGCCGAGCTTTTGGTGTGGGGTTTATTCTCTAATTCCTACCACACTGCATCTATGAGTTCATGGTCTCACCTCCAAAGAATGCTTGCACTGGCATTTTTCCTGTGCTGGTTTCTGGCCATAATGAGTTAATTTCATAGAGAGCCATTGAGCTGTGCTGATGTGTGGACACTGGAATGACCCTGCTGAGGAACTGTAATGCATTGCAGCTGTAGACCCGGAGATTTGATCTTCTGTTTGTCTTTTCAAAAAGATCTGGACTTCCTCATTCAGAACTTATTGCAAGAGTACTTTCACTTTGAACTTATTGTTTATTAAACAATCATAAAAAATTCATCATGTTATAGTCATGCCAAAGATAGTAAATTTGCTTAAAAAGTAAAAAGCCACATTAATAAGAAAAGCTGAGTATGGGGCTATGTAGCCACAGACCAGTCAATGTGCTAATCATGCAAACTCTCCAGCATAAGCATCTTTGATGAGCACGCAACTGTCGGAACTGGACTTTGGAGCATGGGAAGGAGGCAGGCTGATCCAGTTTACTTTTAAATTATATGCATGGCCACACAGCTGTGCACAGATTATCTTTGGAAGTGATGGCACCTGGGTGCGCTGTGAGAAGACAAGGAAGTGTAATGCTCTGGGCATTGTTCCATTTGGAAATCTAGGTTCACATTCATGTGGATGTCAGTTTGACTTGTGCCACCTATCTAAACATTGTTGTGGACCAGGTGGTCAAAATGTTTTTCCTTCAGCATGGAAGAATTTCAAACAGAG
The DNA here is from genome assembly GCA_025084515.1 of Ancistrus triradiatus. Taxonomy (NCBI): domain Eukaryota; kingdom Metazoa; phylum Chordata; class Actinopteri; order Siluriformes; family Loricariidae; genus Ancistrus; species Ancistrus triradiatus. Next base: position 67,030 of record JAJAGP010003024.1, read on the forward strand.
ACACTAGCAGTTTGTGATTATTTGTATGTTAAATATATGACATATATGACACAAGAATTTCATAAACATCATCCAGATACTTCTTGAAAATTGTACTTGACCAAATTGTATGAAGGTTAGTTTCACCACAGCTCCTGAAAAACAGCTTGACAATGCTAGATCTTCTCTATTATATGTGGTGTTCTGAACTGTTTGACAATGAATTTTCATTCAGCTAAATGTATTTTCTCGTTGTGCTTATTAATAAACTGTGTAATCTATTCGTACCTGAAAAAATACTCTGCATTAAAGGCTTAATGTTCTTGATTTATATAACTAGTATATACAGATAAGGCCATGTCCATACCTTTTTTAAATCTAGATCTAATGGAGAGAAAAAATGAATATATCAGTACACTTAAGCATATTATGGAAAAGTAAATAGTTACAAATAGATATTATATTTGTTCACAAGAACTACAAGTCTGTCAGAAGCATGGTATCAAGAAATGTACAAATACAACTAAAAAGCTCTGTAATATGATTTTTAATAACTGTTATCAATGGATACATACAGTATAACATAAACTGTGTATGTTAACTTGTAGCAAAGGGATTTTTTTTATAGAATTCCAGGTTTTTTTATTTTCCTGGCTTGTGTGTCCATTTCAGGGTGGTCTTTGATGAATGCAAACTCCAGAGCCCTTTGGCTGACTCTCTCTACAGCCAGCCTCCCCCCACCCCATCTCTCTTAGTCAACATTTCTTACTTTTGTGTTGCCATATAGTCATCCCTGTGCTCCTTCTCTACCAAATACAAATGCTGTAGGTATGCCAGCTGCCTCTCATTCCCAGTTAGATACCCACACCCTGCTGTTTGAGAAGAGGCAAAGCTCAGCAGAATCTGGTACCTCGCTAATAATGAACTGTGACAGCAAAAAAACAAAAAACAAAAAAAATTACATCATTTGCTATTTGTATTCATCAGATAGTAAATGCTTTGGAGCCTTATGTCCCAACACTACATTCGGGAAGGCTGTGACTGAATTCCAAGAAGGATGTCCACATATCTAGACACTGGTCTTTACAAGGGTGATTTTTTTTTTAAATCATTTAATGCAGATTTATTTATTCAAGTATAATGCACAGTACATGAGTTTCAAAATCTTTCAAAGTCAATGTACAGCTGACTCTCCACAACTTCATGAGACTTATGACTGACTGCAGATGGGCTGCATATTGAAGAAATCTGCTTACACAAAGCATCTGCTCAAAATATCCTGTCTTGTGAAAATAATAACTGCAAGAAATGTATACATTACTGATGACTGATTAACATGCCATAGCTATTGCTGGAAAATAGTGATTATATATGGAGCTGAGACTGGTTGAACAGTTGCATATTTGATAAAATATAAAGCAAAGTCGTGAACATCCTTTAAAGATAATAATTTGTTTACTAATAAATGAATAACAAATTGGAGTTTTTAGGGTCCACATAAACTATACAATATATATGGTGCATATGAGTAGTAATTTTACTGAAAGACCCTTTATTATATTATATTAGCAAAGATTTAATAACATAAAAACTAGATTTAGATGCATCTTGTGTTCTGCCCACCCTCCAAAACCTCCACTCCATTGATACCTACAACAGTTCTGCCTGTTACAGTAGAAGGGCAGCTCCAGTGACACAGAGGTAAGAGCCAGCTGATGGAAACAGTAGTTCCTGAGAGCCTGAGCTCAAATCCTGGGTAGGGATTACATCATTAAGATTGGGTGGTGTGTTTATGAAACACTGCAATTGGCAGGTGCCTGTCCAGGTTATATTTCTGCCTGCGCCCAGTAAATTCTGGGTTACGCTCCAGACCTTCTCCTGAAACCATGGCCAGGATAAACAGGGAAAAACAGCCTGCATTTCTTTTAGATTTTTCTTCAAGGGTTTAAGACAAAAGGTTGCTGTTTTGTTTCTTAAATGCTATAAGTATGCTATAAATGCAAAATGTGTACATAAAGCGGGAAAGCAATATTTTCTCAGGTGTTTAATGCACAAGCTCAAAGACAAAAGAAGCAACTATTTCAAAGTACTGTGACTATACGCTCTGTACTTGCAACTACTCATTTGTTTGCCCCTGCTATACTCTTGATGACTGGTCCTTTTTCATGCTCAAAAATATAAAATACTTGTCCACTGATTACAAACTGGGGAAATTGTGTTGTTGAACAGATCACACTCTTTTAGGAGACTGAAACATTAGGGTTAAAATCATTTTGTGTGCACTGGGAATCAGAGGACCGTAACGACAAATGAAAGGCAAATGAAAGATCTGCACACATTTCATGTATAAAAAAGTTTATTGAAAGCTTCATGGCTAACAGGTACTTCACTCTGATTACACACTATGCAGCAGAACATTTATAACACTATAATTCTAAACACTATAATTCAGATCTTACCTTAAGATCTGCCAAACATTAAAAAATAAGTGCAGTATGATATTATATCCAGGGTGCTTAATGCATTTTTCTTTAGACAGATAAATTCATTCAATAGCAAATGTACTGCTGTGGTAAGACATAACAGAACAGTCAAAAAACCTCTAAACCTTCTGGTGAACAAAACTCCTTAGTCCTTATAGAGTGAAAAGAAATGTGTCTGGTAAGCCATGTGTGCTCAATTCATCTTCAGACAGACCATAATCCAATATGTGTTCATTTTTCAGCTGTACTTTCAGCTGTCAAATTTCAACAGCTCCTTGATCCCCTGTCCCCCATCCGTGTTCTCAGCAGGTATCTCTTTCTTGTCCACCTTTCTTCCTGTCCCTCATCTCTTTCTTCTGTGGGACAGTGTTGGCTTTGTTTCAGTGTCACCTTTATTTAATTCCTCACAGAGGGAGCTCTGGCAAAGTTCTCCCCATTGATACTGTTTGGGTCCCACTCTAAATCTAACACCGCAACACAGGAAAGACATTGTGCACAAAATCATGTACACCCGTCTGTCCTTATACTCCTTTACCCAGTTGACTCAGTTTTCTACAGTATATAATTTATACTCAGTTGACTTCTAACCCCTGCTTTTCTTATATGTGCCTGTACTAACATGTAAAATATGCAGTGTCTCTCCATCTGTCAGGCCTCTACTACTTTCTCTAATAATATGTTTACAGACGCTGAGGATAATGCTTCAGCTTTGACATTAAGAGGGCTCATATTTATTTGAAAAACCTAACATGCTTATTGCTTGCATAACAGGCCACTTAAATCATGTATCATATATCAGAAAGTCCTTTGTCTTTCTCCTAGGAATGTCTGCTAATGCAAAAAAAAACGTTTTCCCAAACATTGGCACTTACATTTCAGGTAATTTTGGTTGTCAGTCAGCATATTGTCAAAATAATTACTCTTTTTCCCAGTATTTGTCTTAGTCTAGAAAAAATGAAAGATTTGATAGAATGGCATGTTTTCACTGCTTAAGGTTCCTAGACACCTTAGAATTCAGAGTTCATATGACAGAAAAAGTAAGCAGAATTCCCATGATAGACACTTCCTTCATATTCTAACAAAAAGTGAAAGACATAACAATAATATCCACTGCGAGCGTTTACCCATTTGGAATGACAATGCAAATCTCATCACCTGCTGTGGAGTGTGCAGGCCTGAAGTTGCTAGACTTCACCACTACTTTAACATGCAAACTCAATGGCTCAAACATGGCTTTAGAATATGAGAATCTAGCAACAGGGAAATGGAGTAACTCATTTGCTTTCTTCTGACAAGCATTATGGACCCTAAACACAAAAAAGCGAAACAGATAAAGACATAGCACTGTGCAGTGTTATTTCAGATGTCTGACTGAACAGCTGACTAGAGGTGCAAAGAAAACACTCATTTGGTCTGCTCTCTGGGTACCAGTGCAGGTCTGTTACAGCATCAAAGTTCACTGGAATGGATTTATAACACATTACATGGTGTCACTTGTTGTCAATTTTTGCTGAAAAATTCTGGAATACTGTCAACCTAAACACTCATCCATAGGCTTGTTGTGTGATTGCAAAGGACTAAAGAGTCAAAACCCACAAGAATTAATTCATCAGACTTGTACATTGACACACATTATTCATAATTAGAAATGTAGGTCAGTAAAACTTATGAAAATGCAAAGGAAATCATGTGAAACATGAGACCACGGGAGCATTCTAGGATTTCAGACTAGAGACCAGAGTACACTGTATGGCACATTATGCCTACAAACAGCCATCAGGTTTCCAAATTGTGCTTCCTGTAGCAGGAACAAAGGGATATTTACTGATCAGATCTACAGTTATATTACGTAACTCATTTCCTTTCTGCTTTCTCTTGCTGCATGTTTCAGATGATGTCATCTAAATATTCAAGAGGTATTGAATTAAACATTTGCTTTACTCTGTCATGACACTCGTGGCTGAATGAATGAAACTCTCAGATCAGGGCCATTTTTAACGTAATGTTTCTGGATTTTGGGAGGAAACCAGAGCACCCGAAGTAAACCCACACGGACACGGGGAGGACATGCAAACTCCACACAGACAAAGTCTGGATAGAACCTGGGAGACGCTGGAGCTGTGAAGCCACCGGGCTAACAGCTGTGCCACCGTGCCACCCTTCCTGCTAGTTAAAACTCAGGAAGGCAAACTCAGGAAACCAAAACAGGAAAAAGTATAGTGTAACAAAATGCATCTAATTATAAATGTGCCCAAAACCTTCATACAATCAATTCACACCAGACTACATATGAACTCCTGGAAATTATAGTAGTTAGAGCTGTCTTGTTTTAGCCTATGAAACTCAGGAACAAATCGCACAACAGCTCCAATGTATTAGATTACATATGCAGGACACCATTGCAGAGGTCACTATATTTGTTTCTTAGGTATTTCCTAGCCCTGATTTATCAACAAAATACTGACCATGGTAAGGGAAAAGAGTCTCAACAGCAGTAACCCATAAATCCTTTGGCTTTTTTAGTTTTTCAAAACAAAGTTTTGATATGTATACAGTGGTGCTTGAAAGTTTGTTAACCTTTTAGAATGTTCTATATTTCTGCATAAACACGACCTAAAACATCCTCAGATTTTCACACAAGTTCTAAACATAGATAAAGAGAACCCAGTTAAACAAATTACACAAAAATATTATACTTGGTCATTTATTTATTGAGGAAAATTATCCAATATTACATAATAGTAAGTAGCAAAGTATGTGAATCTCTAAGATTATCAGTTAATTTGACGGTGAAATTAGAGTCAGGTGTTTTGTATAAGTGTATCATGGCACAAAAAAAGAGATTTCTGAGGACCTCAGAAAAAGATGCAATCCACAGTCAGACAGATTGTTTACAAATGGAGGAAATTCAAGACAAGTGTTACCCTCCTCAGGAGTGGTCGACTAACAAAGATCACTCCAACAGCAAAGAGTGTAATGGTTGGCGAGGTCACAAAGGACCCCAGGGTAACTTCTAAGCAACTGAGGGCCTCTCTCACACTGGCTAATGTTAATGTTCATGAGTCCACCATCAGGAGAACACTGAAATACAATGGCGCGCATGGCAGGGTTGCAAGGAGAAAGCCACTGCTCTCCAAAAGAACATTGCTGCTCATCTGCAGTTTGCTAAAGATCACAAGGACAAGCCAGAAGGCTTTTGGAAGAATCAACAGTTACAGGAAGCATTGCAGTTATTGCTGAACAGTCACACCAGATACTGAAAGCAAATGTTCACATACTTTTGAGACTCACGAATATGTAATAATATAATATAAAATTATATAGTATAATATAATATAATATAATATAATATAATATAATGCTATAATATTTTTGTCTCAACTGGGTTTAACTGGGTTCTCTTAATCTGCTCTTGGGACTTGTGTAAAAATCTGATGATGTTTTAGATCATTTATGCAGAAATATAGAAAATTCTAAAGGGTTCACAAACTTTCAAGCACCACTGTAGGTCAATAGGCTTACATGAAATAATTATACTGATGTATAAAATGCAGTGTTGTAAATCAGGTTGGACCAGTCACTGTGTTTTAATGTTTACTGCAAATTGAATGGGGGTTAACAATTAGCCATAACCCAGTTACAGTGGGGCAAAAAGGTATTCAGTCAGGCACTGATTTTACAAGTTCTCCTACTTAGAAAGATGAGAGAGGTCTGCAATTTTCATCATAGGTACAGTTCAACTATGAGAGACAAAATGAGGAAAAAAAATTTAAAGAATTGAATTGTAAACTATGGTGGAAAATAAGTATTTGGTCAATAACAAAAATTCAACTCAATACTTTGTAACATACCCATTGTTGGCAATGACAGAGGTCAAATGTTTTCGGTAAGTCTTCACCAGGTTTGCACACACTGTAGCTGGTATTTTGGCCCATTCCTCCATGCAGATCTCCTCTAGAGCAGTGATGTTTTGGGCTGTCGCTGGGCAACACAGACTTTCAACTCCCTCTACAAATTTTCTATGGGGTTGGGGTCTGGAGACTGGCTAGGCCACTCCAGGACATTGAAATGCTTTTTACGGAGCCACTTCGTTGCCCGAGCGGTGTGTTTGGGATCATTGTCATGCTGGAAGACCCAGCCACGTTCCATCTTCAGTGCTCTCACTGATGGAAGGAGGTGTTAGCTTAAAATCTCACGATACATGGCCCGGTTCATTCTTCCCTTAACATGGATCAGTCGCCCTGTCCCCTTTGCAGAAAAACAGCCCCAAACATGATGTTTCCACCCCCATGCTTCCCAGTGGGTATGGTGTTCTTGGAATGCAACTCAGCATTCTTCTTCTTACAAACACAACAAGTTGAGTTTTATTTTGGTTTCATCTGACCACATGATATTCTCCAAATCCTCTTCTGGATCATCCATATGCTCTCTGGAAAACTTCAGACAACCCTGGACATGTACTGGCGTAAGCAGGGGGACACGCCTGCCACTGCAAGATCTGAGTCCCTCTCGGTGTAGTGTGTTACTGATGGTAGCCTTTCTTACTTTGGTCCCAGCTCTCTGCAAGTCATTCATCAGGTCCTTCCGTGTAGTTCTGGGATTTTTTGCTCACCATTCTCATGATAATTTTGACCCCACGAGATGAGATCTTGCATGGGGCCACAAATCGAGGGAGATTATCAATGGTCTTGTATGTCTTCCATTTTCTTACTATTGCTCCCACAGTTGATTTATTCCCACCAACCTGCTTGCCTATTGTAGATTCACACTTCCCAGCCTGGTGCAGGTCTACAATTTTCTTCCTGTTGTCCTTTCGACAGCTCTTTGGTCTTAGCCATGGTTGAGTTTGGAGTCTGACTGTTTGAGGCTGTGGACAGGTGTCTTTTATGCAGATAATGAGGTCAAACAGGTGCCATTAATACAGGTGACGAGTGGAGAACAGAAGAGTTTCTTAAGTTACAGGTCTGTGAGAGCCAGAAATCTTGCTTGTTTGTGGGTGACCAAATACTTATATAGCCCAATGATTTACAATTAAATTCTTTAAAAATCCTACAATGTGATTTCCTGGATTTTTTTTTCTCATCTTGTCTTTCATAGTTGAAGTGTACCTCTGATGAAAATTACAGACCTCTCTCATCTCTCTAAGTAGGAGAACTTGCAAAATCAGTGGCTGACTAAATACTTTTTTGCCCCACTGTATCATGTAATGCCTCAACCATGTTTGGGCCACTTCCGATCATTAAAATAGAGACTGTGGTAGCCTAGCGGTTAAGGTACTGGACTCTGGACCAGAAGGTTCAGGGTTAAAATCCCACCTCTGCCAAGCTGCCACTGTTGGCTCCTTGAGCAAGACCCTTAACCAACAATTGCTTGGATTGTAAGACTGTATCAAAAGTTGCTCTGGATAAGGGCGTCTGCTAAATGCTGTAAATGCAAATATAAATGTTCAACAAAATAAGAGCACACGGCAAATGAGGAAAATCTGTTAAATATGGATATGTGATCCTTCCCAAATAAGTACTTCAGACTACTAAAGTTTGCTGGAGCTAAATGGGTTTGTCACATATTTTGGGTGCGTGCAGTAAACAAGTTTTTGGGAATAGAAAACAGCTGCTTCTCATATTATCACCCACACATTATGAACCAGACAGTGAGTCATTATGAAATGCAACCATTGTTGCTCCCTGCATTCTGGGAGACATCAGGCCTGCTTTGGTTCTGTAATGACATTGGATAAATAATTAGAATTTTTGTAAAAATGTTAACTATGTGAATACATTTTGAGCTAGACTAAATCACTGAGTAGATAACAGTATATAAACAGGATTGTTTTAATAAACAGCATACTATACCATATACCACACTATGCCATACTATACTATGTTATCATACTATAGCTTTTAAAACATGTAAATGTATATATTGCCTGATGATATGGTTTGTTGCACCATGCTTTTGGATGATTGACTGAGCAATGTAAGTTTTTTAATACAGAGAGAATGTTGGGTCTTAATGGCTTTTGTCTTACCATGGTACTTTTCGATAGAGCGCATTCGCTCTCTGGTACACACAAATGAAATTATGGGTCTGCTCTATTGTTTTTAGAATATTAATCTCTTAAGGGGTCACCTTGAACCTGCCTGGTGATTTCAAACAGAAGACAAATCATTTTTGGGGTGATGCTTTGGGGGGTACCATGATCATTTTAAAGTACGCTGAGGCCCTCATAAGGAACATGGTAGTCAACAAGTCAATGGAAGGTTTATAATACATAATCCATTGATTTACCAAGTCCCAAAACAACTACATACAATAAAACATTTTAAAAATGTGTAAATATATTCCCCTGAGAATTATATTTAATTTAGATTTTCACCAAAACATAACCCTTAACTTACAACTTTTCATAGGTAAACATACAGTACAAACATTGTAAAACATACAATGGTAGTACGTCTTTTGGCAATGTATGTGCATATGTCATGTTAACTTAAAACATCCATTTATGATCTGAAGCTTGGTATGGATTAAATTTGTTGAATTTCTAGCATCTGTGCTGGAGTTAATAAACTAAGGTTCTGTAGAGTTTGAGTGGGTGTGGGAACTGTTCTGTTAATTATAACTGAGGCATGACTGGTCACTGTGGCATAGCTAATAAGTGTTAATAAAACTCTCCCGCATGGACAGGACTTGGCACAGACAACACAAAGGCAACACATGCATACATCTTTTATGTATGTGTGAACCACTTGATGTGCATCCTAATCAGTGGGAAATCCCACTTAATATACTCATATAAAATAACTGCTCTTTAATTTGAGTTCAACTTTTCTGCCTTCAGCATACAAAACAGTTTACGGAAATTACCAGAGCAGCTCACAATCAGTTCTATCCAATAATCCAAGCAATTGTGAGTTAAGGGACTTGCTCAAGGACCCCACAGTGTTGACTTAGGAGAGGTGGGATTTGAATCCTAGACCTTCTGAGCCAAAGGCCAGACTCTTACCCACTAAGCTACCACAGTCCTGCTATGAATGTCATTTAACAACAGACACCTGTGATTAAAACAAACAAACTGTGCAAACATCCAACAAGATAAATATTCCTGGCACATTCACACCTAATACCATTCTAATTTCTAAAGCAGTCACCCTGTGTAATCCCCACTGCATAGTCAGTCAATCACAATTAAGTCACTAGACCAGGCGTAGAAATGATGACAATACAGCAGAATCAGTGGGCATACCATTTTGCAGATAGTATCGATGCTATCCAGTTGTCATCATAGTTCAACCATAACAACTTCATCCTCTCCTCCTCCTTTCAAGATGGATTGTTTTGTTTCCCATAGTGTTATATCCAAAGGGAGCATATCAACACGACTGTCCAGCTTGAAGAATTATGGATGAAATAACTAGGTGCCATTTTAAAAAGCTGAGTTGTAAGATGTCACAAAGCCTGTTTCTTAGTTTGCTACCCTGTTGCTTCCTGGCTGCTTTTCCATGAAGAGGGAGGGAACGAAGGAGGAATAGAGCTAGGGGGAGGAGAAACGCCTTCTCTTTCAGAGGAAATCCCCTTTAAAGCTTTTCATAATTTTCCTCAGTCACTGTTTTGGACTATATGCACCACTTAACCCATATAAAGCACACACTCGGGTACAAACCTTGCAGACACATATTTGCACACTTCATTCATGAAAAGGGCTCACTAAACTTTTTTTTCCTCTGTAGAGCTTTTATTCTTAGCATTGCATGCACTTAAACCCACCAATGAAAAAGGGACTGACACAGATAGACAGAGAAACAGAGGGTAAGAAAAAGTGCAGACTATTTGGAATGTATGGTCACACCCACCTTGCACACAAATGCACACTTAGACACTAGATCTTTAGTGAGAGCACAGAGCCTGTGGGTTATTATTTATATGTTCGCCCACCATTTTCCAAGCAGAATAACTTGGAGAATTTTTCAACCAAAGTATTCCAAGGAATGCTTCTGGCCTGCATACCAAGTAGTCAGTTACACTGGACTGTGTTCTGCTGCTTCACATTCAGTCTTTTTGTCCTTTTGTTCTTCATTCCTTACTATAAGATGTGAGATATACAGATGCTTTGTTTAAGTAGCACTTAGTATCTACTGTATCTGGTAGCTTTCTTTTTAGGGCACTTGTTTGAAATGTAAACATTTGAAAAAGTTATCAGTAATGTAATATTTTTTTGTATCAAAATATGACATTTATCATTTGTTAGCACTTTTTAAATAAATTTACAATCAATTGCTTCTGAAGTTATATTGTGATTAACACAAACTGAAAATGACAAAAAATTAAAAAAATTAAAACTTGCAATCAAAAGTCATTTTGTGTAAGCTAAACAGTTGTGGTTATTTATGTTTTATTTAAAGATTTGTAATATATTAGGGGTGTACATTTTTGCACAGCTAGAAATCTAAAAATCTTATGGATTTCAGTAGAACTTAATGGCAGAAAGATTTTTTCTTAATTTGTCAATTAACCATGTTGTCCTCTCAACACATAAGCCTAACAGACATTAGCAGAGTATGTCTAGAGTGACCATGTTGCTTGTAATCTTGATCTGTTGTAGCTGTTTACACAGGTCACTCACATTGAGATGAACTTTCTCAGAAACCATTCTCAGACAAGAGACATTTGGAATACTCTTACAGTCACCTCTTACAAAAAGTGTCATGCAAGTCATTTGTAGCTACAAGAGGGTCAATAAAGATGATTTCATGCTATATTTATTTATAATTTAGAAATTAGTGCTCGGTGTGAGCAGAAAAGCCTGGACTTCACAATGCGACTTGATTTACATTACTATAAAATGTACTGAATAAAAGAAAATTGATTGGTAAAGAAACTGACCATTGCAATTAACTGAAAGTATGGAGGACTTCAGCACCCAAGCCCAGCCCTAGTATCCATGCATAGTCAGATCAAATGATAACAATTTAGAGGGTTTTATAAGTACATAGAACTGTTGAATAACTGTTGAATTTGGGAATACCCAGTGATACACTAAAATACAATAGAAAGTTTGGGTTACAAAATGATAGATTGTCTTTTTTATATCACAAGTTTATGAATTTAGCTCCACACTTACCCACACTTACCAGAGGTAAAACAATACACAGGCGGTTTTGTTGCAAAGTGATTTTTTCCCCCTGCAAAAACATGCTTAAAGAGAATGACATTTCTGACAGTTCATGAAAGAAAGGAAAATAAAGCAGGAGCAAGTGTTTCAATGTCTGGCAGCAGCTGAAGGAAGAGGGTTTTCTGTTTTCATTTTAGTGACTATCTGATTTCCAAAAATGAAAATGCCTGGACTGCTCTGGATGGCAGATCAAAGAGGTACAATGTAACAGACTAAGCCCATTTTCATCTAAACCAGATGTGGAGCTAGAAGAGAGAGATGGAAAGTCACAGAAAAAAACTGAGAAGTGGTAGAGAGAATAGCATGTTACCTGAGACTCAAACTGAAGGAAAGTTAATGACTAAATGGGTAGTAAAACCAAATCTAACATGTTTGTTAGACAAAAATGAGGATAAAACAAGAGACAAGTTAGTGAATGGAATTATGCCAAATTAACGGATCTTGATAATGTATACTTCAAGAGGAAGGTAGTGAGTGAGAGAGCAAGAGAAAAAGGGTGAGGGGCCAGTGCTGTAAGTTGTGAGTACAGTAGGGATTTTGAGTATAACACAAGAGTCTTAATCTAAAAAGAACTATTTCGGTTCTGATCTGAGAGGCAGCAATGGGTTTGTGTGTGCATGTGTGTGCATATGTTTATATATAATGGGGGTCATATTTTCCATAAACTCATGAGATGCAGGCAGAAATTCATACACAAACAGGCACACACAAACTTACATGCAAAGATTCTCTAATTAACATATATAGCTTTTTGCTATCACTACATATTGTAAACAGAAACAGTGATCTCTCTTGCACAGATGTAAACAATGAGACAGATGATCAAGGACATGTGTTTACCATCTGTAGTCTATCCTAATCCAAGTAATCCATACCAGTTGGGTCTGTCAAAAAGAAATGTGTTTTATCAGTTTGAGTAAAGTCATTGAAGAAGACTGCTGCATAATAAATCCCTCCCAATCAAATACGTTTACTCAGGATTTTTTGTTCATGGTTTATCCGGTTTGCTAGGGTCTGGTGGCTATCCTAAAGAACACAGTACACAGAAACAAGCGTGCCCTAGACGGGATGCCAATGCATCACAGGGCAACAGGTGTCACTGTCCCATGACTGGCCTCCCACCCTTACAACACAGCATGATGCCCAACTTGGCAGGTAGACACTGCTGAGACTTGAACCTAGGTCACCATGGTACTGGACTAGCCTTTTAAACTGCTACACCAGTCGAGCGCCTCAATCAACAATTAGCATAATTTACACTGTAATCGTTACTATCTGGTCCCAGCACTTGAATCTATTAGTAGATGTATGCTGCAAATACCTACTGTTTTAAATACCTACTGACACCTACTGTTTAAAACATTTCCTCACTAAGGAGACAAATAACAAAAGCTATCTAGAGCTAAACAATTTATGACGCACCTTGACAGAACCATTACTGACATGTTAATGTATATATGCATGGGATTATAACAGTCAGCTTCAGATTTATTGGCACTCTTCGTGAAAACATTTAAAAAGGAAAATTTTTTAAATGTTTTCCGTGGATATTTTGCTTGAATAAATCAAAGCTAACCTTTACTTTGAATTTCCATATAGTTGTCTACAGTGGTGCTTGAAAGTTTGTGAACCCTTTAGACTTTTCTATATTTCTGTTTAAACATAACCTAAAACATAGGATTTTCACACAAATCCTAAAAGTAGATAAAGAGAACCCAGTTAAACAAATGAGATATCCGTTTAAACATTAACCTTAAAAACATAGGATTTTCCACACAAATCCTAAAAGTAGATAAAGAGAACCCAGTTAGTTAACAAATGAGACAAAGATTATATTACTTGGTCATCTATTATTGAGGAAAAATGATCCAATGTTAAATATTAGTGAGTGGCAAAAGTATGTGAACCTCTAGGATTAGCAGTTCATTTGAAGGTGAAATTAGAGTTCAGGTGTTTTCAATCAGTGGGATGACAATCAGGTGTGAGTGGGCGCCATGTTTTATTAAAGAACAGGGATCTATCAAAAAGTCTGCTCTTCAACAACATGTGTTGTGGAAGTGTATCATGGCACAAAAACAAAGGAGATTTCTGAGGACCTCAGAAAAAGAAGTTGTTGATGACTCATCAGGCTGGAAAGGTTACTAAACTCTCTCAAAGAGTTTAGACTCCACCAATTCCCACGGTCAGACAGATTGTGTACAAAATGGAGGAAATTCAAGACCATTGTTACCCTCCCCAGAGTAATCGACCAACAAAGATCACTCCAAAAGCAAGGCGTGTAATAGTTGGCGAGGTCACAAAGGACCCCAGGTTAACTTCTAAGCAAATGAAGGCCTCTTTCACATTGGCTAATGTTAATGTTCATGAGTTCATCATCAGAAGATCACTGAAAAACAATGAGCAAGGAGAAAGCCACTGCTCTCCAAAAGGAACATTTCTGCTCATTGCAGTTTGCTAAAGATCACTTTTTGGCTTAAAAGAAAAGCAATATGTTTGGAGAAAGGAAAACACTGCATTCCAGCATAAGAACCTTATCCCATCTGTGAAACATGGTGGTGGTAGTATCATGGGTTGGTCCTGTTTTGCTGCATCTGGTCTAGGACAGCATGACACCTGTCCATGAACTGAATCTCAAGAGAAGGTGGCTCATGCAGCAAGACAATGACTCTAAGCACACAAGTCGTTCTACCAAATAATGGTTATAGAAGAATAAAGTTAATGTTTTGGAATGGCCAAAACATTAGTCCTGACCCTAATCCAATTGAAATGTTATGGAAGGACCCGAAGTGAGCAGTTAATGTGAGGAAACACACCAACATCCCAGAGCTGAAGCTGTTCTACATGGAGGAATGGGCTCAAATTCCTCCAAGCCGGTGTGCAGGACTGATCAACAGCTACAGGAAACATTTAGTTGCAGTTATTGCTGCACAGGGGTGTCACACCAGAAACTGAAAGCAAAGGTTCACATACCTTTGCCACTCCCTAATATGTAATATTGGATGATATTCCTCAATAAATAAATGACCAAGTACAATATTTTTGTCTCATTTGTTTAACTGGGTTTTCTTTATATACTTTTAGGACATGTGAAAATCTGATGATGTTTAAGGTCACTATTTATGCATAAATATAGAAAATTCTAAAGGGTTCACAAACTTTCAAGCACCACTGTACATTTAAAATATATGTACAGATAAACTGAATGGCCACATCAATCCCTGGGAATACTACTCAGAAGTTGAAAATATAAGCACCATAAACACCTTGCCTAAATTGGGCTGTCCCTTCAAGCTTGCTGACAAAGCCAGTAACGTAATCAATGACTTGAACAATTGACAAGTCATTATGGCTTTGATTGGTCAGTCAAGCTTTACACAAATTGGGCCTGTATGGCAGGAAAGACTAGGTAGCAAAAACTAGACTCTTCTGAATAAAGTGCCACAATGAATGTTTGAATGCTTTGAACTTCTGATGTCATGTACCAAAAGGATTTATGGTCAGATGAGACAAAAACCGAACTTTCTGGACTGAAATCCAAGAACCATGTTTTGGAAAGACCAAACTTTGCACACTATTGTGAAGCAGAGTAGTAGCAAAATTATGTTGTGGGGGTGTTTTTCGGCAGCAGGAACTCTGCAGTTGGTCAGAGTTGAAGGAAAAATGGATGCTGTCAAGTACACCCAGTATATTGAGGAAAGCCAGTAACCCTCTGCTAGACAGCTGAAGATGAGCAGATGGTTCACCATCTAGCACCACAACAAACCTAAACACATTGTCAAAAGAACAATGGTCAGAGCCCTGACTTAAATCAGATGGATGAACTTTTGATGAAAGTTGACTGAACTCTTATTGCTCTTATTGAAAGTTGACTGAATATTGCTGACTCTATGTGTACAAAGCTGGAAGAGACATACCTGTATCTAGACTGATAGCTGGGATTGGCAAGAAGATATTAGCAGAAAAAGCAACTATGGATCAGTTTAACAATGTACAGTACAATGTTTTTAACAATCTTGTCTTAATGTAAGAAAATAAAGGCATCATGAAGAAAAATTAGCACAAAATGTCTACAGATAACAAGTCAGGAATAAAGTTGCTTGTGCTACTCCCATTCAATTATATATTACTATGGAAATGATAGAGAAAATGTACTAAAACAAGTTCATTAATATAATAAATCTAAAATATAGGACGGCACAGTGGATCGTTGGGTAGCACTGTCACCTTCAGTGAAAAGGTCTTGGGTTTGATTCCAGGTAAAGGGACCTGGGTCCTGTCTGCGTGGATTTATGCCAGATACTCCGGTTTCCCATAGTCCAAAGACATGTGTGTTAGGCTAACAGGAGTCTCTAAAATGCCCCAAGTGTGTATGCCCTACAACGGATTGGTGCCCTGTCTAGGATTGTTCCTGCCTTGTGTGTGTAACAAATTCTTGTCTGACTTTTAGAGGCCCAAAGTTATAGGTCCAGTACAACTTCTTAGCCTTTTTCACCTTTACAAATACAACTTCCTACCCTGTACAATAAATGGAACTAAAAAGCATCTGTGTACTGGTGTTACATGCATTCATTTTATGCTTGTTGATCTGCAATGTTTTCCAAGTCATTACTAACAGGTTATTTCTGCACACAGACATAAGCTATGCCACTAAGGACGAGCTAATGCTAAATTAGTAGTATGTAAGCTAAATCTAAAATACACGATAAAAATAATGCTTGCATGCAAGTCAGTGATGTAATCTTTTGTGTTGTTTGTGCGTGCGTTGATGTGGAGATACAAGGTACAAAGCAGTTACGTGTTTGTTTTTGTCTCCTCTGTTATCAGTCTACCCATCGCTGACAAAGTAGTGAGCTGACTTCATTCAGCCATATTCAACAGCCTGACTCACACGTAAACTAACTCAGAGACACACAGACAAACACACTCCCAACACACTAATAGACAGACACACACTTTTTCTCTACATTGTTCCCATCTGACAATCGCAAGTCCCAGTATCCATACTTCTGACCCTGTGACTGCATAACAAATATCACTAAAATACACACTTGAATGTTGGGGTAGTTTCACAATGTCACCTGATCAAAGCTTTGATACATACATAAGCATGGTTTATCTATTTAATCTCAAAAGGGATATTCAATATAAAGAGCATAAGAACATTGTTTTCAAATGTTTAAAAGGCCTCATCCAACCCTCTATCCTTCATTTGTTTTCTAACTCTCACTCATTTGTTTACCGTCTCTCACCCACAACCACCTGTTTGCCTACTGCTTAAACTGGAAAAAGGCTTGGCTGTGTGGGTTGATAGGCTGCACTGCTGTAATACTCTCAATATGGTTTATTCAAATAATTTTGTACTGGCTTTAAGGGGCTCACAAGTATTGGACATGATACCCAGTACAACATACCCTTAGTAAATGAGCCAGTTCTCATCAAGCCTATGTTGCCTGGTCAGAGGTTTCTCTTTTTCCCAATATGCTAATTATAATTTGTGCTATACTGTTTAACATCAAAATGCACCCATACACAAGTAGGGCTGCTGCTATCGATTATTTTAGTAATCAAGTATTCTAATTAATCGGATAAGAAAAACCTTTGCGTTATTAAATAATTAAAGTAAATATAAGATCAAATAAGACTTAAAATAAACAGCTTTCTTCATTTATAATACATAAACTCTGTCTTTAAATTGTGCAGCTGTCCATATGCTGCTGTGATTTACAGAAAAAAGTAGTGATATAATAATAATTGCTATTTATGACTAGGTTTAAACATCATACTGCAAGTTCATAAGACTGGCTGAACCAATGCTTTCTGCTGAAGTAGTTTTACAATAGACTCGCTGTAAAGAGTTTTCATGGGGGTTTTTTCAGCTCGAAATGATCTCAAACTTCTCTGGCCCACCTCTTCTGTTCACTTGCTCTCTACATTTTACAGTCCGCTCCATCTTCTTTACATCACCTGCCCGCAACTTCAGTGCATTGTGAACTTCTAGGATTAGCAGTAAACTTGAAGGTGTAATTTGTCAGATGTTTTCAATCAATGGGTTGACATTCAGGTGATATTAGGTGCCTTGTTATATTTAAAGAACAGGGATTTATCAAAGTCTGATCTTCACAATGCATGTTTGTGGAAGTGTTTCATGGCACAAATAAAGGAGATTTCTGAGTATCTAAGTAATGAGTTATTGATGCTCATCAGGCAGGAAAATGTTGCAAAACCACATCCAAAGACTTTGGACTCTACCAATCCACAGTCAGGCAGATTTTGTAGAAATAGAGGAATTTCAATAAATACCATTGTTACCCTCCCAATAAGTGTTTGTCTAAAATATCACTCCAAGAACGGGGCATGTAATAGTCTGCAAGGTCACAAAGGAATGCAGGGTAACTTCTAAGTAACTAATGGCCTCTCTCACATTGGCTAATGTCATTGTTCATGAATCCCCCATAAGGAGAACACTGAACAACAATGGTATGCATGGCAGAGTTCCAAGGAGAAGCCACTGCTCTACAAAAAAAGCATTGCTGCTCGTCTGCAATTGGCTGGACAAGCCAGAAGGCTACTAGAAAAACACTGTGCAGATTAATAAGACTAAAATAAATAACTAAATGAGAATGAGAAGAATTATGTCCACAAAAAGGAAAACATTGCATTGCATCTATTTACTTATTATTTAATGTCACTTTCAGCACTAATGGGTTTTCACAACGGAAACAAGTTTACATTGAAACTAGTCATACACACTCACACAGGGCCAATTTAGTGTAATCAATTAACCCAATGCATGCATTTGGAAAGTGGGAAGAAACTGGAGCACCCGCAGTAAACCGAAGTGGACACAGGAAGAACATGAAAATTCCACACAGGTGGAATCTGCAATCGGGATCAAACCAGGAAAGCTGTAACTTGACCTCGCTTACCGCTGCACCACCGTGCTGCCTGCATTCCAGTATAAAAACCTTATTCCATCTGTGAACAATGGTGGTGGTAATTTCATGGTTCGAGACTGTCTTGCTGCTTTTGAGGCAAGATGGAAAGATATCTATGGAACAATAAATGCTGAATTATACCAGCAAATTCTAAAGTAAAATGTCAGGAAATATGTCCATGATCTCAAGAGAAAGTCGGTCATGCAGCAAGACAATGACCCTAAGCACACAAGTCATTCTATCAAAGAATGGTTAAAGAAAAAAGCATCCTGTTTACAATTACTGTAGGTTTCATGTTGTACTGTAATGGAGAGGATGTGTTAAAGAGAAACAGATGGCATGTGAGTGTGAGTAATAGTCAGTCCGGGAAAGCATTTGCAATGAACTTGGGGAACAAACAAAACAATATGGTTTTTATTTGAAATTAAGCACTGACATATTTGTAAATGGAAAGTGAATGATAGTATGCTTGATTTTTAGCACCTATGTTGTCCAACACCTTGTCTTCATACCACAGCATATCCTGGTCCCATCACTTTCTCAAGTAAATGGTACTTGTGCCTGGCTGGGTGGTTTGAACCCTGCTGGTTCATAGTCTAATACCTTAACATCTGAGCTGCCACAGTGATGTAGCATAGGTTTGAGATCAAAGAAAGGCCCTAATCAGTATTAGTGTAGTGCTCAATGAATATATACCACAGCATGCACACATTTTGTGGAGACTCCCTGAGTGAATTCTTCTTGCTCAATTTTGTTTAGTCTTTCTGGTCAAATTAAAACTCCATGTAAGTCTCTTAATTATCACTGCCTAAAAACCCAAGTGTGTCTACTACAGTTACACTAGACTAAATGAATGTATGCACTGTATGACATAACGTCTGCCACAGAAATCCTCAGAAATCAAATAGCTCCCTCTACTGGGTGCTATTCTCCCCTACACTTGAGAAAGTAAGCTTTAATTTCCATTCAGACTGTGTATACTGTATTTGTAGTTCTTGGGTTTCAGAAGGATGGCTGTAATTGCTCACACAATACGGCCTGATTCACCTGCAGCACTCTTGACATTCGTTCATCTACTTTGAGTCGCACCCAGACACTAATATCCATAGTTCTCTTTTCGTTATTAGTAAAGCTAGTTTAAAGTTTAAAATGTTTGTCTTTCAGAAGTTAAGTGTGAACCGTTACAGAGCAAAGCTTAAGGACAGGTTCTAATATTTAATGTCCTGAGAAAGACTAAGGAAAATTTCTCCCAAAACAGAGAAACATGCAGGACCTGACAGGTGTCATTTTCATAGGATTCCTGCAACCTGTTTGGCAAATCAAACTACTACATTACATTTACAGCATTTAGCAAGCGACATACAACTGGTATAGCATTACAGTGTAAGCAATTATGGGTTAAGAGCCTTGCTCAAGGATCCAATGGTAGCAGCTTGGCAGAGGCTGGATTTAAACCCTGGAACTTAAGGGCCTGGTCCAGTACCTTAACCGCTAGGCCACTACAGTCCCACCTTTACAAGCTATTTATTCTGAAGTACTCTAATGCACATTTGCATTTAGTAATTTATATAATTTAGCTTATCCAGAATGATCAACAACTGATACATATTTCAATTTACTTCAAGCAATTGTGAGTTAAGGAGGGCACATGGTGGCACAGCAGTTAAAAGGCCATCTTGCACAGCTCTAGCTTCCCTGGTTCAATCCCCACATCGGACTCTGCCTGAGTTTTCATGCCCTCCCTGTGTCTATGTGAGTTTACTCCATGTACTCCAGTTTCCTCCTGTGTATGAGTGTGTGAGTCTATGTGCTCTATGATAGATTGGAACCCTGTCTAGGGTTGTTCCCACCTTGCTCCCTGTGGTGCCGGCCAGGCACCGGCTTTCCTGTGACCCTGACCAGGATTAAGTGGATGAGAAGATAAATGAATTAATTAATTATCCTTCACTTGCTAAAATAAATAACAATAGCAGACTGGGAAGGTAAACACAGGACTCTCAGATCCAAAGGCTGGTGCCTTAACCGCTATGCTATCACAATGTAAAGATAAAGATAAAGAAAGGTGAAGTGAGGAAAATATGATAGAACTTGAAGACACATTGAAACTGTTCTTAACCTGACCCTTCCACCAGGCACATGGTGTCTGCAGCATACATACATGTATAACTAATTACATATAAATCCTACGCTTTGTCTTTCAAATACACTAGTATAGAAATATAACTGTTACTACTAATGTATTTAGAATCAGTGTGTACCAGTTTGAGGCAGTAATCATAAATGTTTCTCCCTGCTTTAGTGTATGACAATGAGAACCATGAATAGTTACGCAGTTACACAATAGTTATTTTCCTTTAGCCCAACAAAACCCCATTTGGGCTGAATTCATCAAAACAGTGTTTTTGGTA
>JAJAGP010003025.1:0-87992 GCA_025084515.1 Ancistrus triradiatus
CCTGCTGAGGCTGAAATAACCAGGCCCTATTAGTCTGTTCTACACTCCAGCATCAGGAACCAGGGCTTAGTGTCTGTCTGTCCAGATCGTGATGATGAACAAGTGTGGGTGTTATATGGTTCCACCCTGTCGGAGTCTGTCGAGAAACGGGGCCCACTCTCAGACAGTCTGTTTCATGTGACGCAAACCAGGAGTGTCCCTGTTACAAAGAGTTCAATAATTTACTATGTCCCAAGATTTCCACTTAAAAAAGTGACTAAAAGATTTGAGAACAACCATTCAAATGTAAGTATTGGAAGAATAAGTCTTGTCCAATGAAAAATAGTAGTGTTCATAGTTTCATTTTGAAATGAAACTACTAATACAGCTTTCCTACCATTAAGCACCAATTATAGTGATCTGGGCACACATAAATTATGCAAGAGCTCTCCCTTTGCACAAAATCAGTATGTCTGCTCCTTACTAAAACAATGCATCCAGGTGTTTAGGACAATACTCAAGTTTTATAGTGTAAAATACATTCAAACCATATAATCTCTCTTCACATAACTAAAACGTTTTGTAATACTATCTCAATAATTTTAGGTATAACGAGGAAGCACAGGGAAGTTGGAAGCACCTGAGCTCAGCAGAATATCGTGACTCGTATGCGCTGAGTGCCCAGGGTGAATACCTGTACCTAATTGGAGGTCAGATGAAGTTGAAGAACCAATACCTCATCACTAACAGTGTCACACGCTGGTTGCTACAGGGTGGGCCCTGGCGCAGTGCTGCCCCTCTACCAATGCCCTTGGCCTATCACAGCGTAGTCCGTATGAAAAACCGCCTTTATGTGCTCGGTGGAAGAACACCACAGGTAACAACTGCCCTTTATTCCAGTGTTTACCTGGTCCTGCAGCAGCCTACAGTGGTGCTTTAATGTTTGTGAACATTTTAAAATTTCCTATATTTCTGCATAAATATGACCTAAAACGTCAGATTTTCACACAAGTATTAAAAGTAGATAAAGAGAACTCCGTTTAAAAAATGAGACAAAAATACTATACTTGGTCATTTATTTATTGATGAAAATGATCGAATATTTCATATTAGTGAGTTGCAAAAATATATGAATCTCTAGGATTAGCAGTTAATTTGAAGGAGAAATTAGAGTCAAATGTTTTCAATCAATGGGATGACAATCAGGAGTGAGTGGGCACCCTGTTTTATTTAAAGAACAGGGATCTATCAAAGCCTGCTCTTCACAACACGTTTGTTGAAGTATATCATAGCACAAACAAAGGAGATTACTGAGGTCCTCAGAAAGAGTTGTTAATGATCATCAGGTTGGAAAAGGTTACAAAACCATCTCTAAAGAGTTTGGACTCCACCAATCCAGTCAGACAGATTGTGTACAAATGGAGGAAATTCAAGGCCATTGCTCCCCTACCCAGGAGTGGCCGACCAACAAAGATCACTCCAAGAGCAAGGCGAGTAATAGTTGTTGAGGTCACAAAGGACCCCAGATTAACTTCCAAGCAACTGAAGGTCTCTATCACATTGGCTAATGTTAATGCTCATGAGTCCACCATCAGAAGAACACTGAACAACAATGGTGTGCATGGCAGGGTTGCAAGAAGAAAGCCACTGCTCTCCTAAAAGAACATTGCTGCTTGTCTGCAGTTTACTAAAGATCATGTGGTTTGGGCCTGTTTTGCTGCATCTGGGCCAGGACGGCTTGCCATCATTGATGGAACAATGAATTTATAATGATATCAGAGAATTCTAAAGGAAAATGTCAGCACATCAGTCCATGAACTGAATCAAAAGAAGGTGGGTCATGCAGCAAGACAACGACCCTAAGAACACAAGTCGTTCTACCAAAGAATGGTTAAAGAAGAATAAAGTTAATGTTTTGGAACGGTCAAGTCAAAGTCCTAACCTTAATTAAAATTTTGTGGAAGGACCTGAAGTGAGCAGTTAATGAGGAAACCCACCAACATCCCAGAGTTGAAGCTGTTCTGTATGGAGGAATGGGCTAAAAATTCCTAAAAGCTGGTGTGCAGGACTGATCAACAGTTACAGGAAACCTTTAGTTGCAGTTATTGCTGCACCAGATACTGAAAACAAACGTTCACATTCTTTTGCCACTCCCTAATATGTAATATTGGATAATTTTCCTCAATAAGTAAATGGCCAAATATAATATGTTTGCCTCATTTGTTTAACTGGGTTCTCTTTATCTACTTTTAGGACTTGTGTGAAAATCTGATGATGTTTTAGGTCATATTTATGCAGAAATATAGAAAATTCTAAAGTGTTCACAAACTTTCAAGCACCACTGTACCCCAGAAATATATCTGAATTTGTTTACAAGTGTGTTACAATCAAACAAAGCACTGAAATATGCAGAACTGATCTATTTCTGGAGTACTGCTCTGCTCTGTAATGGACAGCATGCATAACCATTTGATAAGGACAAAAACTCTGCCAACATGTAACCCCACTCTGTTTCTTTTATCATGTCGCACCTGTTGGGATCCGTCTTGTGAATGACAGACATATCATGCAGATGATGAGCCAGACCGCATGAGTAACCGTCTGCTGGAGTATGATCCAGAGACCAACCAGTGGAGTGAGCTCTGTCCTATGAAATACTCAAAATATCGCTGCAGTGCAGTGGCACTCAATGGAGAGATCTACGTTATAGGTGGGATTCAATACAATTTTGAAAATTTCTGTTGTTGATAAAAGTAGATGTCAGTGACTTCAGAGAAAGCTGGCTGTTGATATATTATAAAAGGTACCAGTTTTGAATCTCAAGAGTAAAACTATTGATTTCTAACTGATACTAACTGATCTTCAGTGTTCTCTCCAAAACTACACCTTAAATACCCATGTCACCCTTCGTGGTCAAATATTGTGTGATGCCCTCCATCTCTTTTTGTATTTTAATTGCTGTCTAGTTTTAGGATTTACTTTACTATTTCACACAGTCCTATCCAAGTGACTTATAGGGTGATACAATCTTATTACCAATCCTAGCTATTTCTGGGTTTAAGGGTTCCTTGCTTAAATTCCAACAGTGGCAGGCTTGACAGTACTGGGGGCTTGAACCCTGCACTTTCAGGATCAATAGTACAGCATCATAGTACCATTTACATTACATTATTATACAGCACAACTTACCTGATACAACCGTACAAACCCAAGCAAACTGTGAGTTGAGGACTCAAGGATCCAACAGTGGCAGCTTGGCTAAGGTGGTATTTGAACCCTGACCTTTTGGTTCATAGCCACTTTGGTAGCTTAAACTAGGCCAACCACAGTTACGACGATGAGGGGTAACAGTGAGCTTTTAACCAAGATCAGCTCAAGTGTATTAGCTCACAATCTGTTCACTATATAGGACGTAATGTAGGGGTTACAACAACTCTTGCTCATAGTAATGCTAAGGGTAAATTGAAGAAGACTACATCAATTCTGACACATTAAATCCACTGTGCTTACAAGTCAGGTTTACAGCACCCATGTATAGTGCTTTATTTGTCCTTTAGGTGGTATTGGGTGTGAGGGTGTGGACCGTGGGCAGTCACGCCGCTGCCTTGATGCAGTAGAAATCTACAACCCTGATGGAGATTTCTGGAGGGATGGCCCTCCTTTACCCTGGCCACTCCTTTCACTGAGAAGCAACACAACAAACTGTGGGGTAGTGGATGGAAAACTATACGTCTGTGGATACTACAAAGGGGCAGGTATACGCATTTGTTTTCTTTACAGAAAGCTCATAAGCATAGTGTTATGTCATCCTAACATGCAGCATGGATCTCTAAATCCAAGTCTCATACCTTTGTAAAATAAAAGCGCTCAAACTGACGTTTATTTCTCAGATCGCCATGACATCATCACGAAGAACATCCTGCAGCTGGATCCATGGGAGAACGTGTGGACTGTGATCGTTAAGCAGGCTGTAATGCACGACAGTTATGACGTGTGTTTGGTGGCAAATCTTAACCCGAGAGGACTCATGCCCCCTCCAGCTGACTTGGTGGATGAGTAACATACACCACTCAGGTCTGATGACAGTTAACGGTGTCACAAATTGGACTTTGCACATCTTAGGGCAAGCTACAAAATAGTTCCCTCAGCTGTATATAGATTGTGTTTTATTCATCTTGAGGCTGAATAGTTCAAGTGTGCAATTTAGTTTACTGTTATTGTTGAAATTCTTGCTTTAGACCAAGTCTATTCTGAACTGCCTTTTGAAAACAAACAATACCATAAAATGTATAAGCGCAGGTTTACAATTGTTTAATGACATGTGAATGTTGCAGATTAGAGAGAGAATTCCTTCACAAAGTCCTTTTTGTACAAGATAAAATCATAAGTATTCTTTTTAACATAAGCATGAACTAGCAATTAGTTCTAAGTACATTTATAAATATGTTATCTTGCAATACCTTATGCAACTTAAAAGATTTCTGTCATCGGAATTCTGATTTATCTGACTTGGAACATGGAACATGACTTAACATGGAAGTACAGGAACTGGTAACAACTTTCCCAAAAGTTTGTGCCAACACAACAAAACAATATTTTAAACAACTCTTGAGAATTAGTGTGAACTAAATCACATTAATCAGAGTCAATATTGAAGTCAAAGAGCTGCCAGACACCCTTCTGTTTCTTTATGGTAGTCTCCATGAACCCAGGCTGCTTGTATCGCAGCTGATAACTGTCGTTTCCCTGGGACCATGACCAAGGTTTCAAGGGCTGTCTGCATTCACTCCTGTTTGTATTTCCAGTTTTGCTTTGCTGCTGCAGTGGTAGATGGGTCCCTGAAAATGTGTTGTTGGTTGTTTTCCAGTAGGCATTGGCTACTGACAAAGGCACTCTGTTTTCTTGGCCTCCATCATATTGGTTATCCTTGTAGATGTTATCCAAAGCCATCTTGTGATTAGGGCGTCTCTGTGGTAGAATCAGAGCTCTCTTTTTCTTTCTGAAAGTCTGGCATCCAAGTCTTCTCTTAGACAACTTTTTCTGCTTGGGCATGTCAACCCAGGCTGTTGACCTACTGTCATTAATATCCTCCAAATTTTTAACTGGTTCCACATAGACGGGACCCGAAACTGCATTGTTCCTTGTAGGATCCTGTAAAAATGCATTGATGGTAGTAGCCACTGGGCTTGCAGCATTGTTTGCAGCTGAGTACATGTGTAAGTTTTTTTGCCAGGCATCAAGGTCAGATCTCTCTGCTTCTTTGTAGTTGAACACCTGCTGTTGCTTTTCGACAGGTAGTGCATGTAAGGCTTGGAAACATGCAGCTGTGTTAAGGTTCTCTGGAGATCTTCCTGAGTAAGTAATATCTCTGTTGCATAACCTCATGCCTTCATAGCGGCACTTTTCCTCAACACAGAACTGAGCCACCAGGCTAGGCGACGTCTGAACTGTGCTGTCAGTCATTCTGGCAGAGTTAGGATGAACTTCAGTGGAGTGAGCCAGTATTGCTTTACCAAGCAGAGACTGAATCTCTCGAAGCACAATCTGTTCCTTGGTCTGGTCAGTTTTCATCGAGTCCAAATCCTTCTGGAGGCTGACCACAAGTGAGCTCAGATCTTTTAGAGCTAATGTGGTCTAAGACGAAAATACAAGCCTTACTCTGAGCGTGTTCATAGAATAGGTTACTTTTAATTTTTGTACTGCAATTATTTAATGATGTAGAAAAAGTTGAAAAGTAACTTTTATAGACTTAAAAGTTAATTAATTAATAATTAATATGTTAACAATCCTTTGCTTTTGAATTGTGTTAGTTAAAACTGGTCTTCACATTAAATTATGCAATATTTAATGTTTCACTCCAGCTTCATGCTCTTACCTTAGCCTCTATGTTTTTCATCTCTTTATCGGTCTGGCTCTGCAGATTCTCCAGCAGTTCGGTCTGACTTGCTATGCTCACCTTTATTGTGGCAAAGTGATCCTGAACTGAAATGTTCCAGAATTGAATGAAAAAGATGGAAATGAAAGAAGAAACCTGTCCAACGATTTCTATACTTGCACCCTCTGCTGCACTAAAGCAGCTGACGTCTTGGATTAGTATAACAGTAAAGTCCCAGAAGTTGAATCTGTTCATCTGGACATAGATGTGTTCATAGAATAGGTGTCCAGACATAGATGTCCAGATGAACAGATTCAACTTCTGGGATTTTCTTACCTGGATTATTGAGCATGCATCAAGACGATATAACAGTAAAGCAATATGTATTAAATAAAGTCATAGTAATAGATATTTACCTGTTTTCAAAATACCATCTACTCCTTCACCTACAGCATTGCTGGTAATGTTACAACTCCCTTCGACAGACCGTAAAAAATTCCTCTGAATCTGAAACAAAGTTCAAAGATAACTAAAATACAACAACAACCAAATAAACCTAAAAACGATATAGTATAAATATCACTTACATTTTCCAGACTTTCATGTAGTTGCCGGATTCCCATGAGAATTTCACTGTATGAATTAGTGAAAATCTGCTGTAACATCATGTACTACAGCACAGTATTTGTATTTAGACAATCTACAAATCTTTACATAATCAGTACTGAGATGTTCGTACAGTATACTGTATTACACTGATTTTCAAAACTTTCACAACGACTGTACTAATACTAATGTAGTATAGTTTGCAGTATAAACTATGTATACTACAGCAAGTTAAATAAGCTCTAAATTGTACTTACTTCTCTTTGGCTTTTCTCTTTTCCTCTTCAAACCTATCCAATATCCCCATGACTTTGCCACCAACAGTGGCTTTGCCATCTCCAAATAGGAATGGCTTAGTGTGATAGTTGGTTGAAACCTTCAGGTCATTTATCTGTCCAGATTCAGGCATCATCAACCCACTACACACTTCAATAAAACTTCTTGACAATATTATATGATTACTGTACGGCTTTCAAAGTTTCTGCATTAACAATATTAACACAACAGCTTAATGACAATACATTTTTCAATGACAATACATAATCCCAATTTCACTAATTGACCCTTTGAAGCACCCATAGTTATAGGCTGTATCTGACATGGTCCCACATTCCCTACATTCTACATACAATATAGCACTATTAACCTACAGGAAACAGAACTGTCAAAGAACAAATTCTGGCACTGCCTTATATGTTTTGCTAATGTGTGGGACAGCAGATTCTGTCACAACCAGATTAATGGCACATGATAACTGCTTGCAAAAGCTTTTCCTTATAAAAGTACCTAGTAATATTATTATTCTTAATTAAAAACGTATGATTCAGGTAACCATGTCACCTTGGCAGCCCTCTGTCAGAGAAGTTGCAATGAAAAGTTGTGATGCAAAAAACAAAATCAAAGACAATGAAAGTAACATTATTGAACTATTCAAAACTAATGCATTCTGTGCTTACATTCTTCACGCTTATGGCTGTGTATAGCAAGCAAAAAATATATATTTATGATAAAATACAGTATATTAATTGTTTGACATCACTAGATTACAGAGATTGTACATTTAATTACTTATTTGGCATCTGCAATTATCCAGAGCTGCATATCAAATAAAGTAAAATAGTAGAAGTTATTACCGGTAGTTCTGATATCAATTAATGACCCAAAAGACAAAACGCTCAGCTATTTTTACCCGCTGAGACATTTTCTGAGACCTGATGCACTTACTTGGTGAGTACATTAAGCAGCACACAAAGTTCATCTCTGATTTGCACACACTCGTGCAAATAATTTCCAGTTTCCAAAGGCACATTGTAATTTTGTACGTTCCCCCAAATGACAGTACAGACACACTGATCCTACTTTGGAGAACAGGACCTTACAGTGAAGATAAGATACACCTTATCGTTAAATCTTACCTCCTGCGAGGCCTGCTGTGAACCTCTGGATTGTCCACCTATCTCTTGGGAAAAGCTCTGAGAATTATCCTGCCAGACCTGAGATCCAGAGAGGAACTGTGAGTCTGTCAGACTCAAATAGTCACTGTTGGCACCATTCTTATTTGATTTTGGACCCCTGTGATGTAAGATACACATTATTAGGCTGAAATAATACTTACTGGTTACACAAATGGGTTCATCATAGTCAGTAATAAACAAATTATATTTTGTGAGTAATAAACAGTTACATATTGCTCTAGGTCATATCAGTGTTTTGTACAGCTGACTTTAACACTGAAATTTGTATTAAAATACCAGTGCAAAGTGGGCTCTAAACCAATAACTGAGAATGCACTGCCAGCAACAGGGCAGAAGTTTTAAATGAAATGCTATGTCCCTAGAAAGATTAATCCACTAGAACCACAGCGCTTACCTTTATTACATTTACATTTACAGCATTTAGCAGACGCCCTTATCCAGAGCGACTTATAATTGGTACAGTCTTACAAATTGTGGGTTAAGGGCCTTGCTCAAGGACCCAACAGTGGCAGCTTGGCAGAGGTGGGATTTGAACCCTGGACCTTCTGGGCCAGGGTCCAGTACCTTAACCGCTAGGCTACCACAGTCCCTTGACAGTCAACTGACGGCGGTCTAAATTTTTGTTTGCCAATTGTATAGGAAATTGCAGAGCACTGATAGCGAGAGAATGAGTTTACAAAAATGTATAACCTTATATTAATTCAGCACTACGTGAAATCCCAGATTTATGATGTGGTTGAATACTTACACAGAGATCGTTTGGATATTTAAAATATCCTTCATGTTCCAAACATTTGGCTTCATGGTCCTGTATTAATATGCAGGTAAAATAAAGAAAGAAAAAGACTAAATTTATTTCTGACACAGCTATACTGCAGCAAACATTCACTGTAATATGAAGGTTAGCTAAAAAAAAATAGCGAGCTAGCGTTGCCTGTATGGCGTTAATTAGGTAATTACACGTAACGTTGTGTGTGTCAAGTTTACAGTCAAGTTAACTAACATTTTCGTTAGACAAAACACACAAACCCTCACAACACTATCACTGCCGTGAGTTTACTCAAAACTGTAATAAACAAGCCTGTGTTATGACTGCAGCGCTGACTGATATTTAACGCCTAACACGCACGCGACGCCACCTACAGCGTGTCAAGCAGAAGCCACCTTTTCTCACTAATCAAAACGACAACACAACAGGTTACACTTAAATAGGTCACATTAAATTAAATCCACAAGCGTTTCCCCCACGTATTAATTCTTTAATTTGACTTATAATAAGATAAAACAAACTCTCCTTGACTGTACTTGCTGCAGATTAAGGGACCGTCGAACAACTACCAGATTGTAAAACAGAGCTGAAATATCCTAAAACTGTAGATCTGTGTCATTGTCGTGACGTCCTTTAGTGTGTTGCATTTCCTTATTCGTCTATTTATTTTCATACCTGCTTAAGTCAATTCGAGGTAGTGGGGAGCCGGGGTTTAACTGGCAGCACAGCGCACAAGACGAGAACCAACCCTGGACAGGGCACCAATTCATGAAAACTCCCCACAGGTGAAGTCTAGGACAGGAATCAAACTGAGCATCTCTAGCGGTGTAAAGCGATACTAATCACTACGTTTCATTATTTTACTTTTAAAATGTAGGCGAATTATAATGCATGCAATTTATCACATTATGTTAAGATGCCATTTTATTTAAATAGCCTACATTACTGTATCAGCAAGAAATAGATACATAAATAAATACAAAAACAACACCAAAAAAACGTCAGGTTGTGCACACAGGTTTGTCTTAAACCTATTTATAATTTGATCTTTATTATTTAACTGTATCCATACAATTAAAAGCCTATAACCATATATTAGGTTGGTACTGTTTCCTTCACTCCTACTTCACATATTCTGAAGCTGAATGGAAGGGTTTAGGGGGGTTCAGGATGGAGTTTTTTTATCCCCAGTTGGATGAAGCTGACCCGTTGTAATGAAAATTATTCAATTAGATATTTATTCATTCAGTGTCTTATCCGCTTATCTTAGTCAGTGTCGAGGGAGAGCTGGTGCCTAGCCGGCAACACAGGGTGCAAGACAGGAACAACCCTAGACAGTGCGCCAATCCATTGTAGGGCACATACACTTACACACTCATACTCACACTCACTCACAAAGTGGTACTGTGGAAAAACCAATTAAATTAACACACATGTCTTTGGAATGTGGGAGGAAACCGGAGTACCCAGAGAAAACCTATCCGAACATGGGAAGAACATATAAACTTAACACAGGTGGAGCCCAAAGTCTGGATCAAACCAGGGATCTCGGAGCTGTGAGACGATAGTGTTAAACACTGCACCATTGTGCCGCCCATTAAATTGGGTATTCATAATTAAATTGGATGATATTGAAAGTTGACTGACGCTTAAGCAAATGCCCACAGCCTGTGAAAAACTCCTCAACGTTACTTGTGTAACAGGTTTTGCTCAGATATGCATTATCTTGGGACACATATCTGTTGTTGGTCATGGAAAGTCATGGATGTATATGAACAGAGCAGAACCATTCATTTATTCATTCATTCAATGTACCAAAAAACATTTAGATAACTGAACCACGGCTTGAGGTGGGATGGTGCCTGGCCAGTGTGAAAACTCCCAACATTGAACCTGTAGAGCTAAGGCCAGTGTCTTGGTTCTTTTTGGCAGTATAAATACACTGGATCTTCTGGTAATAAAGTAGAAACCTCACTCATGAAGTGGACGCACTGCCTGGTATTTTCTTAATCGAGACTCTGGCCTGGCTGCTGTGGGGCTTCCCAGTTGAAGTGTTGCCACGGATGTAGACTGATGGTGATGTATTGATTTGTATGGTGTATTATCTGTTATTTTCTCTAGAATTATTATTATTTTTGTAAATAAATTATTATTCTATTATTAATACATTTCATATTATATTATATGCATGCACATCTGGACTCCTTCATTTTTTTATTCCCAAGGTAAAGTATGCTTCTAATTAGGTAATACACCCATGTATTGTAAGTGAAGGTTCAAGTGGAAATCTAGTCAAGCATTAGTACTGCAAAGATGAGTTTGCAATAAGCAAATATTTTCTGAGGAGAAAAAATTAATTGTCTTTGTTGTACAGAATATATAACCACAAAGCTGTGACGGTATGAGAAAAACAGTAAACTTTTAATTAATTGCAAACAGTATAATGAACATCCATTCTTTCTTTTCAGGCATGCAACACATTCCAAAAACAGTTGGGACAGTGCTACCCACCAAGATACTGTGAAGCCCTTGTTTTTAAACATTTCAATAATTTTCTCAGACATTTGTTGACAAACTGAAGATCCTTTGCCCATTTCTGCTCCTCAAAGACTCAGCCTTTCATGGATACTGCTTTTGTACCAACTCATGACTACAATATTTTTTTTAGTTTTGTTTGTCATTACTAGCCCTAAATTTCCTCTGTCCCAACTTTTGCTGGAATATGTTGCAGGCCTGAAATGCAGGAATTTATGTTTATTAACAAATGAAATTAAGTTCACCGGAGAAATAATTAATATAATTTTTTAAATATATATACATAAATAATAATAAAAGTAAAAAAGAAATAAAAGTCAAGATAAATGAAAGGAAGACTGTGTTATTTTTTATTTGCATTTTCCATACAGTCCCAGCTTTTTTCTGATTTGGGGTTGCTTAAACGTCATTAATTACTATTATGCTGAGCTTGATATGAGTATCACATTATCCAGTGTCTAGTATCACATTTTAAACAACAATATTGCTGACATATATAAACCCACAATAAATATATATCAGTGTAGAGCTCAGTCAGTGTATCAGTGTATCAACTGTCTGGTCTCAGAACCGTTTTCCAAACCAGAACAAATTGTTTTCCGTATTGGGTTTTTAAAGAGACCACTATCCCTAAATGGAATACTGTATACTTTAATACAAAATATGTGATATATAATATAATATGAGTATATATAAGTTATATATAAGTTTCATTTAATGTTTTGACATGTGTTATCAGTTAAGACTGAAGCTGTTTCAAAAACATGGTTAATTAAATTGATATAAAAAAAAGAAATCGCACATAAAGATTGCACGATATAAGATAAGCACACATTATATTTCATAACAACACACACACACACACACACACACACACACACACACACACACACACACACACACACACAATAATCTTTCTTATCTAGGGTGGATAAGCTCCAGACCCAATTCAACACTCATAGCCAAACATAAAACAGCTAGCTACTGTCTGCTATAATATGAACACTTACTCAAATAACATGAACTACTGTAATGGTTTCCTTTATCTGTAGTTCATTGTCTTTCACCATTTACAATCACTCAACACATAACTGTCCAAACATGTCACTGTGTACCCTGCCTTTGTCTTATGCAACCAATCTACTTAAGTTAAACTGAGAATTACAAAATACAAAATCTCATAATCCAGTTGCACATATGGACAATACCTTTCTACTACTGAAAAGGAGTGTTTTCCACTAGTTTCAAAACCGAGAGAGTAAATGATGGATAGTGTTTCATTTGTTTGTTTGTGTTTTCAGTATCTTGGCAAGAACAACTTGTAAGACACTGACAAACAGATTTTTGTATTTTTTTGTATTACAGTTATACTGTTTGAACATTCATAAATCACTGTTAAAGTTACACACTGTTACGCTGTTAAAACTGTTACAGACAAGTACATTTAAATAAGGGGATGAATGATCGTGACACGCCTAATAAAATCCAGTGTCACCACAGGCAGCCAAAAATACATAGCATAAACAGTCTGGCCTGTATAATATAACACACCTGCTAATGATCACATTCTTAATTTATTACAATACATTATTTAGTGTAGTGCTAACAAAACTGTGTTATACATCTGTTACATTATAGAACTATCTGAATAGTTACATGTTGCAAAAAGTAAAGCAAAAATGTAATTATGATACCAGACTTACAATTACGGTGACGGTGACTTTTATTTTGGAGAGCTTTTTGATAAACAGGAAGTAGTGGTACGTTGTTGTAGTAAGGTGTTTGACTCGCTGTGATATATAAGAACTTGATTAAGGTGGTAAGTTGGTGTTTATTGCAGTTCTCATGTATTCACTAATATAGATCCAAGCTGAATTTATTATTGTCAGATAATTAAATCGTATGTGGGTTTCAGTAGCGTTCATCTAGCTGTGACATTAGTGACATTTATTATAATTTAAAGTGTTTACAGATCAAACAAGTAAGTAAATCATACTTTAGTTTGCAGTTAACGCTGTTTTGTAAATAAGATAATCATTCACACTGATCCTCAGTGTAATTTGCTGATAGGATTGAGACTGCCTGTGTTTTAAACATAGACACTGATCTCACGTCAAGCCTGACACAGTATATTCTAACCCACAGGACCAGCTCCATCATGATCAAAGTTTACTACATCATTGGTTTTGCACTTCTTTTGTTAGAAATTCCACTTACGCAGGTATGTGCCTTGATTCTGTTTAACTTCAATTACTTATATTTTTTATGTTCCTAAAATGCAGCAGCTAAAAACAGGTGTGAGTGTGTAACAGTCTCCATCCCAGTGGCTATTGTACAATCTACATGAAATTGCATTTTCCATATGCTTTATAGTCACTATTAAATAATGCACCCTCAATTGTTATTTAATATCATGTTATTTATGGTCTCTGTTCATTCCAGGCTCTGCTAGAAAACACCAATGATTGCTGTAGAAGACGACAGAAAA
This sequence comes from Ancistrus triradiatus, assembly GCA_025084515.1. Lineage (NCBI taxonomy): Eukaryota > Metazoa > Chordata > Actinopteri > Siluriformes > Loricariidae > Ancistrus > Ancistrus triradiatus. The sequence continues at coordinate 13,728 of JAJAGP010003025.1, forward strand.
TGAATGAAACCTGTGCCAACTGCACACACTGTGATACTGGTATATACGGCTTTATGAATTCAGTAGTTGCTCTCAGAGCTTACACACACTTTTGTTTCATAGTCCTATTTGTTTCATATATAACATACACATCTACTGTCAATGCACACAGAGTCACAAGTCATACAAAGAGTCTGGGAAATATGAAAGACTCAGTAAAGTCTTTGAGCATAATAGTATTTAGAATTGTCTTGTTTTGAAAATATTCAACATTTCATCACTTCTCCAATGTCATAACTCTAAGCTAATACATTTATAAAAAGTTTGAAATCTTGTTTGTACTGTTCAAAAGCATAAATCTTGATAACATGATAACGTGGGACACCTAATGTCAACACTTATTTTCTTTCAAAATGTCTGGCCATGACTTTTTTGTAGTTTAAAGTATTTTTTGTAATCTATCTCATATATTAATTTGGTTTTGAATGATTGAGTCATTTATTAGCATGGTTGGCTCACAGCTTCAGAGATTCAGGTTCGATCCCAACCCTGTATTAAATTTGCATGTCCTTCTGTTGTCTGCGCTAGTTTACTCTGGTTTCCTCCCACATTCTAAAGTTATAAATTAGGCCATTGAACAGCCATTGATGCTGAGGTGACATTATTAACTTTTTTTGTAAAAATAATTTGTTAATTTTTTATTAATATTTATTAAGAAAAAATATATACACTTTATTGTCCCACTTTATCCATATTTACCCATTATGTTGGGAATGGAATGGGGTGATTTCAGTTAACTTCCTTTCAGTTCAAAACCTTATGACCACTCACAGTTTTACTAATGAGTTATGTTGGTTATTTTGGAACAGTTGTGTAGTGTTAAGAATATATTAGATGGTAAGTGCACAATCATTTCTTGTCATCGAAGTTTATTGTAAGAGAATTGGGTAGGTGTAAAGCCCTGAACAACTTTGACAATGGGCAAATCATTATGACCAGTTGAGTGTGTTGGAACCTCTCATAAACAGCAGTGGTGATTACATACCGACAGTGGTCCAAAGCAGAGCAAACCATGATCCGACAACAGGATGTTGGGCAGCCAAGACACACTGATGCTTTTTGGCGAACAGACAAAAGGGCCACAGTGGCACACTTAACAGATATTTTTGATACTGGTTATGCGAGGAATGTGCCTCAACACAGTGCGCCAGACTCTTCTTAGTAAATAGCTGCATAACCACAGACTGGTCAGAGCGCTAACCACTGTCCATTGTTGATACAATGGGCATGCGAGCATTAGAACTGGACCTTGGATCAGTGGAAGAAGGTTGTCTGGTCTGAAGAATAGTGTTTTCTTTTACGTCATGTGGATGGTTGGTATGTGTTCACCATTTACTTAGGGAAATGGACTGTGGTAGCCTAGTGGTTAAGGTACTGGACTATGGACCAGAAGGTTCAGGGTTCAAATCCCACCTCTGCCAAGCTGCCACTGTTGGGTCCTTGAGCAAGACCCTTAACCCACAATTGCTTGGATTGTAAGATTGTACCAATTGTAAGTCGCTCTGGATAAGGGCGTCTGCTAAATGCTGTGAATGAAATGACAGCACCATGATGTGCAGCTGGAAAAAGGCAGGAAAATGGATTCTACCCATCTTGCACTGATTTAAATTGATCTTGGACAATTATGTTAAAGGACAATTGGAAATCCGTACCTACTTTCAAATTCTGGTCTGTAAAACAAAACCCAAACTTGTAAACAGTATGTGAAATGGACAAGTAAATCCTACACTGAATGCCTTTTTTTACCTCTAGGGTGCCTTTGTGTTTTCGAGAATGGCACTGTTTTGTGTGTACCATGTGACTCTCTGGCTCCAGATCTGGAGAACTCAACGCTCTGCAACTCTAGTAAGTGTTGTCTCACCGGGAAACTGGTTGTCTTGTAAATGAATTACAGTATAGATGCAGAATTCAGTAGCTCCAGAAAGACTGACTTATTCTGGTATACTTTATATATTGAGTCAACATTGTGTAAAACAGGCCATTTTTAAGCCATTTTCACAGTAAACCTGCAGACATTAAAATCTCTACCAGAAGTACCATGGTTTGATTGTAAGATATTTAACTTTCTGTTGCCTTTTTAAAATTCTAGCAGGTGCTAAAGGCCACACATCAACATCTACAATTCTAAAGATCGGTAAGATCATAACATTCAGGGTTTATGTATAAATGCCAGTGCTCCTTTCATTTTCATTTCATTTTATTGTTCTGAGTTTCTGTAAATGCTCTCATTTCCAGTACAATACAATTGGGCTTGTTTCTGGGTTGCTTATGGACATTTAAATGTCCATAGTCTGAAATGTCAAGTCTGAAATGTTAAAGGATGCTAAATGTTCCAGTTGTATGTAACTAGGTGAAAAAGAACACTCTGCTAAACAAGTCAAGGGGAAACGAACAGAATAATCATTAGGGTTGTGCAGTGTTTAAACTTACTGGCTAATTACATGTAATTTGGGACTATCTGGCCAAATAATGCTTTTCTGTATGGCTTGCTTGGCCAGTAGCATTCAGAAGATTTCTGGAAGTCAGACGAGGCTCTGCTCTGCAATGAGACAGAATTTAATTGTGTTTACTACTGTCCTATGTGGTAGTATGACATGGATGTGATATGTTTGATTTCATTTAATTTTCATGTACATGTGATGTTTTTTAGATTTTGCAGTTCAGAGCTGCCACTGAAATTTGATGACTTGTGTCTAGAATGTATAAAGTGATGCAGTGCAACACAGTGATCCACAAATATAACAGCTTTGCATAGTTAATGCTATGTTTATAGAGTTCAGTATTTGTTTTGTGTCTAACAGGTGGTCCAGGTGTAGCAGCCTCTGTACTTTTGGGAACGCTGCTGATCAGCCTGTTCCTGATCCTCTCTGTTGCCTCTTTCTTCTACCTAAAACGGTCCAACCGCCTCCCTGGTGTCTTCTATAGGCGCAAAGGTAAAGCAAAGGAGAACAAAGCAAGTGATTTGTATATGCTTAGATGAGTCAGAGTTTAGCATGGTATAGAATTTGTTGGGTTGGCCTTATTTATTTAATATTTCGTCCAAATACTGTTTTAAGGTTACATATGTTCAAGGTTTGTAATGTAATACTTCTCTTTCCACTAGCGTTCATATTTCAACCAAGTGAAACGGTAAGCTCTTATACATTTTAAAGTTATTTTGAGACATTTGTTCAGTGAATATAAAATGTTCATATGATATGTATCCTTTCTTTTTGTTTCAAGGCTGTCATGATGCCTGCTAATACATCCTCAGGTGAGATGACGTTCCTCTTTTGTAATTTGCATTATTTTAGGCTTCAGTTATTGTTGCCTGCAGAAGCATGACTGTATACTGTGAAACAAAAATGTGAACTAATAGTGCAACATTACTCCTTACTGTTATATTACTTGCAACACCACAAGATATTATTTCTATGTACAGATCTTCCTTAAAATATGCTGCAGGTTAACCTAATGGGTAACCTAATATGAACTGGTGTTTTATGAAAAAAATGTTATGAGATGGAAAACAAACATGGCCATTACAGAGACGTTGAGGAATGAATCATATTTTATTATATTGTTTTGTTGTAAATGTGTGAATGGAATTCTTTAAATGTACAGTGTACAATTGTAAAAACCAAAACTGCAAAATCACTGTTGTTCCACTCAACGATAATGGCTTCAAACAATTGACATAGTTGAAACAGGTTTCCCAGTTAGTTTGTATTTAATGTGAGAAATTCTCTATACTGTTCAAATCTGGACTCATTGTGGGTGATTATCAGCTAACACCTAATTTTTTTACCGTATTTTCCGGGCTATAAAGCGCACCGGGTTATAAGGCGCAATATCAACGATCGACTGCTAACGGATCTATGTTCATACATAAAGCGCACTGAGTTATAAGGCACATTAAATGAAACAAAACTCTTAAGTTCCGTCGGAAGCTCAGTTTGGTCTTTACCTGGCGCAGGGCGTCTTCTTGCTTCCTCCACTTCCGTACCATTGATTCGTTACTGGTTGAATTCTCCGCAGCTGCTCTATTGTCCATGGTTGTACTGCGTGACTGATAGCGTTGAGTTTGAAATCCGCTTCGAAAATAAAATGAATTGCAAGGCGTACCCTAATGCTGAAGCACATACCGTATTACTCCGCGATGCTGCGCACTACGGTTGCCGTAAGCTTCGTAACTTACCAAGGCCGTGCCGTGCGAAAACATTTTGACAGATTATGAGCGCTGTTGTACCATCTACAATCGGTTCTAGGTCAGAAAGCACAACCAGAATTAATTCATACATTAGGCGCACCGCATTTTAAGGCGCACTGTCGATTTTTGAGAAAGTTAAAGGATTTTAAGTGCGCCTTATGGTCCGAAAAATACAGTAATAGACATTCTCATGACATGTAAATGGTTTTGTGATACTTCTACATTGGGTGGTTGGACAAGACTTTATTTTCATGTTTTTTTGTTTTATGATCCAAACTGTAGTCCGTAAACCAAGATACGTCAGGAGAGAGAGGCCTTCAGCAGCTGCAGCATCTGGCAGTGATATCACACCAGTGGGACCTGTAACAAAAGTGTACAATGTGACTGTAAAGTAGTGCCAAGTTTTCTGAGAGGAAACGCCAATGCCAATTACTGGTAATATTGTTTACATCTATTTCTGATGGGTTTATATGTCATATTTTTGGTTATTTTATTATGTATCTTTGTACACAGATTCTGTTTTTGGTTTCTTTTTTTCACAAAAAAAACAAAACACATTTGTCCTATTCATTTTTAAAAGACGTGCACTGCAGTACTATGTTGGATGTATTACTTATTTAGATATTGGATATTTCGAGTTGTTCTCTCAATACATTAAAATTATATTTCTTTCCTGGTATTTTCAAGTGATACCTTTTGGCCCTTAGTGGAGTACCTAGAGGCATATAATATTTGCACATTCCCCTCGTCCCTACTCCTTGACCAAATAAAATTCATGCTCTTTGGTAGTGCTTGACTAAGTTGGTTCTTATGTACTGCTTAAAAATATTTATGTTTGTTATGGCTTTATCTTTGCAAGTGGGTGATGGCCTTAATATTAGAGATTCTTCATGAATTATACTGTATTTTCCAGAGATACACTACAGTTTTAGAGAATGCAAGTGCAAGGTACAGCATTATGCAATTTGCATACATATAAAACTATTACACATTTTTTAAAAGATTCTAACTGCACTAGAAATGTTGTTGTTGTTGTTGTTGTTATTATTATTATTATTTGTTAAAGGCCCCAAGGATTGACAATAAAGCACCAGCTTCAAAATTAAGCATATTTATAATGTACCAAAGTTGCAAAACACAACTGTGTGCACAGTAATGTAAAGAATACTGGCCTGTCCCTGTTTAACTGAACAAATTATTTTCCAATCCTGTACTGTAATCTTCAACAAGGAAGCAAATTTTGACCGTGACCTGCCAATTTGTTGACACACATGCCAAGAATGTGTAATGTAAACTGTGTTGTCTTTGCAGGCAAGGGCTTGTTAGTATTGTATTTGGGAGATAATGTGAGTAGGTAGTATTATGAAATGTCACAGCATTATTTTGTTCTGAAATCTTTTTTATACTCATTTCTACTCGTGATTCTCTTGGATTAAATTGAATTGAATTAAAGAGTTGACTTCAGTTGGTTTTAAGATATAATTTTGTGCACAAAGTGTAATGAATGATTCTCAGTATGCTGGTTAAATAGTAGCACAAATTTATTTAAATAAACAACAGAGGCGAACTGTGACCTTGTGGGAACTGTAGTAGCTGTCGAGAGAATATAACCACTGGTTCCAGCTGTTCAATGCAATTTTATTTTATTAGCTGTTGTGCAGCCACTGGAAAATTGAGTGTCAATGTTTATATTTATATTGCTGTACTCTTTCTATGTTGGTATTGAAATTGTAATAAATGTGAAGTAAAATACATGGAGTTAGTTGTTTACAGCCATTATTTGCATGCGCTTATCCTGCTCAGGGTGCCAGGGTGTAAAGCCTATCCGTGAATTCCCAGGGCAAAGGTGAGTACATATGGTGAATGGGGAGGGGTGAATAGCCCTAGTTGGTCTACATTAATTGTTAGTTAACTAGTGCTGTGATACCCAAGAGTCAATGTCACTGTGATACATCTTAAAAGGTTTTTATCTAGAACCAATTTGGTGCTGCACTGTTGTGATGGTGTAGCAAAAAATCTTTGAGCAGTGTTTAATTCAAAAATGCTTTGGTTCTTATGTGTTTAATGTGATTAATACATGGATCTTAAGTATTTCCTCTCAACAGATTCTCAATAAGTTCCACTAATGGTCACCATGAAAACTCTTGCACTTTCAGATTCTAAATGCATGTACACTCACTGACAAAAATTAACGCCCCAAGAAGGAGTTGTTGAGATTGAATTGAACTTTGTGTACGAATGTAATGAAGATATATGTAAGTGATTAGCTCTGTTAGGCCTCTTCAAGCCTGGATACAAGATGGAGTCATACAGGTTCTATTATGGAATCCTGCAGCACATTTGCCCATAGATGTTGCAGCTAGGAATGTAGATCATGCACACTAGTAGGTTGCTGAAGTGTGCATCCCAGCTGCTCGATTGGCGATAAATATTGTGACTGGGAAAACCAAGGAAGTGTTGCAATCTGGTGAAGACAACCTGGGAAACCCTTGCTGTGTATAAGTGAGCTTTATCCTTCTGGGGGAAAAATACAGTTGAAAGCCATGCCATGAGAGCCAACACAAGGCCACGGGATGTCCTGCACATATCGCTGAACTGTCGGTGTCCCTCGTATTACTACTTGGGGTGGCCGACTGTTGTTTGCACTGACTCCCGAGACACACCAGCAGCTAGGGTAGTGTGTTACCCTAACAGTTAAGTCAAAATGGCCTAGATGGTGGGCAATTCCTCAAAAGGACCATCCTGCTGCTCTCAGTCCAATGATCTCGGTGTGACAAATGGGCAAAACGTCTTTGAGTGTGTCATAGAGGCATGTCTAGCAGCCAATTATCTCTCAGCAAGAGATACGCTACCCAAATGTAACCTCTCAGAACCTTTTTATAGGGCGGAGGCACTTTTATGCCGTCCTGTGGCAAGACCCAGTGTCTAGTCAGACCACATCTATAATCATTTACATATCTGAGTCAGAACTGCATGCTGAGTTTTGCAACAATCTGACATTTCTATCTGGGTGCGTTATTTTTATTGTCAATGAGTACCTGTCAGTATAAACAGGAGTACTCCCCATAAAGGCATTAATTAAAACAAATCCTATAATCAAAATTTCGTATTTGAAAAAGACAACTTTTCTCAGGGTGTCTGTAATAAGGGAAGAATTGTGGAATATATCCAAAATCTAACAAAGTTATTGTGAATATAACAGCTACTTTAAGCAAGAGTTACCTGGTGAGACTGATCGATTGTTTTAAGTGAAGAAGAAAAAGTTAACCATGAAGTATGTTTAGAGGTATTTTGTATGACTGTGACAAATCAGTTGCTAAAGCATGTACATGTATAAATATAGCCTATATAGCCAAAAGTGTGTGGATACTCCTAATTAGTAGTCTCTGCTAAATGAACCATATGCTACACTGCACCGCACTGCTTACAAGCTGATGATATTTACATTCAGACAATTACCAGAAGCTGTTATTCAGAGCAACTTACAACTGATAAATTCTTCCAAGGTATTTTACCATACAAGGTAACTTTACAAGCATTTCTCGGTTAATGGCCTCACCCAATGACCCAAAATTAGCTGCTTGGCAGTACTGGGGCTTGAACTTTGTACTTTCTGATTCATAGTCCAGTACTTTAAACGCTGTGTCACCAACAAAGTAATATAATGCATACAGGCTTAGCGTCTTAGTAAACAGAACAGTAGCAGTAAATTGAGTTGTACTGATCACCTTGAGTGACCAGTAGAGAGTAAGAGTGTAAGAGTGAAGTCTGTTGTAGCACTAAACAAGAGACCTACTAATACTAAAAAACTCCATACTAATGACCATGTTTTTGGATGGAATTTTTGGCTATTTAGTGTACATTAGAAATAAACATACATGTCCCTATTGTATTTATTTAGTGGACAGTGGTCTTTATACATTGTATATAGAATTTTATTATAGAATGGTCTTTATAGATAGTATATCATATTTTTTTTTGTCTGTGTGCCCTGAACATAATGTCAGACCCTTGAAGGGCTGGCTAGGGGTTGCTGTTGCAGGACGCGCTCCCCCAATTGGCCTCCCTTCCCTCAAACTCAACCAATTGTGGACTTGTGTTTTACATTGCTTACCAGCATGATTCATTAATTTGTTATTAATAATGCTGTTTTACTGATAATCATATGTTTAGGCACTTCTTTAATCCATATTGTAATTATAGGATATTGGCTCTTTCTTTTATTTTATACTTACATGACCTTTGATCTTCCTTAGAAATGTTGGGAAAGTTGGAAAGGGCTGTTCTGGGAAAGACTGTTGTCATTGCTTGGGTTTGGCAGTGGAGTTCTGACCTCATTTCCTTAAACAGTAATGCTTAATCACTATAAACTATCAATGTCATGCTGCAGGAAAAGCAGTAGAGTGCTGTTAGTGTAAGCAGGATAATCTCACACAACTGAGGTGTGGTATGACCATCACTGTATACAAGATCAGCATTGTAACTAAGCTGTAGCATTTTTGTACCTTGTATAGTTTTCACTAACATGGTATAAAAAATAAGATATAATTAACAAGTTTTGATTTTTAATCATGTTCTAGGTTTTCATTAGATCCAATTGATCTTGCTCATATATACTTAAAAATGTATTCTGCTTAATCATAGAGTGCCTTCAGACATTTATATACATGAAACATTAAACTGCATTAAAAGTGCTTTGTCACTCTTAGTTTGCGCGTGTGTGTGTGTGTGTGTGTGTGTGTGTGTGTGTGTGTGTGTGTGTGTGTGAGGGGAGATATGTGAAGTTTATATATCATTCTGAGGAACAAATGTTCCCACAAAGATTAAAAGATCTGACATTTTCTAGCATTGTGGGGATATTCTGTTGGTGAGTAATGTGGAAAAACTGTAACCTTCTTTGAAAAAATAAAATAAAATAAAATAGCCAAAAGATTTGCTTTAGGATTCTCAAGTTAAGGTTAGGATTAGGTGTAGGTAAAGAATCAATGGAATTAAAATGAATATCCATTGGCATAAAAGTAATATTATGTCAATGGAAAGTCCTCCTGATAATGGAAATACTTGTGTGTGTGTGTGTGTGGTCTTATCATTTCTTGAAAGCACTTCCTTCTTCCTGTTTTCTTTGTCCACACCTGTTTGTTCTGACGTTTTCAGTGGGAGTGAAGATCATCAGAAATAAGAGAGCGGGAGTACAGGGAAGGAAAGAATAAACAGCTCATCAGTACGACAATTCACATGTACACATTAGAATAGAAACAAAGCCAATGAGCAAAAGCCAGGCATTTTAAGGAAATATATCCAATTTATCTGTTGTGAAATCAAATAAGAAATTTTCTGTGCTGACTTATTCCAAAACATTCGATACAGAGAGAAACCGAGAGACTTACACTGCCACTTTTCTTCTCTATTGGTAAGGTATTATTTTCACACTATTAATTAATTATTTAAATTGGAAAATCAGGTGTGAGATGTGTATATATATATATATATATATATATATATATATATATGTGTGTGTGTGTGTGTGTGTGTGTGTGTGTATATATATATATATATATATATATATATATATATATATATATATATATATATATATATGTATATCTTGATGAAATAGTAAATTGTGTTACATCACTTTAGTTCACTTTAGTGTTTCTGTGTACACTTGCAACCTGATCTGAAACAAAACATAATTTTGTTCCACTTATTTGCTGTGATAGGTCAAACCTGTGATAGGTCAACCTCATAGGTTCATCTAATTGTTGTTTCTTTCTGGTGATGGAAGTTTGACTTGTTTGTTTTTATATTGTCAAAATCTAAATTAAAAGTAATATCAAAATTCAAAGTATCAGTCAATTTAATCTGAAATTGGTATAGGGAATTGCCATTAATTGAGTTAACACGGTAGTATGCAGTTTGGGGCACAATAATTTCAAACTCCAGCATTGCTTTGAGCTCCTACTTTGAGTTATGGCTTATAATTTTGAAATTTGTAGTATACATGGACTAAGCCTATGTTCCCTCCCATTCTCCTTATAGAACAGAAGACTACAAGATGCAGGAACCAGAGGTATTAACAACACCAGATATACTTCAGTCATCTCTCCCCAAAGAAGAGATTAACCAAGCCTGGAACCATGCTCCAGAATGTTCCATTTGCTTCACCTCATACGATAACGCCTTCAAGACACCCAAAGTTCTGCAGTGTAATCACACTTTCTGTCTGGAGTGTCTGTCCCGTTTCATCGCCATTTCAACGGAACAAAAGAGCACACATATAACCTGCCCCCTTTGCAGACAACCTACATCTGTGCCTGAGAAGGGTCCACCAGCTCTGACAACCAGCCAGGTGGTCCTGGACCAACTTCCCAGTGATCATCAATTAGAGGAACATGTATGGCTAGATGGAAAGAAGCTCTGCTACTCCAATCCAATGATGCCCAGTTCCATCTGCATTGATATTGGAGGGAGTAAGGAGGACAAAGTAAATAGACCACAGGAAGCTCAGAGTGGTGAAAGAACACTGCTGCAGTCCATGAATCTGAACAGCAGTTGGAAGAGACTGCTGGTTTTCATTGTGGTACTTTTAATACTGCTTGTAATATTAATCTGGCCCTTGCAGTGCACCGTCAACCAGAATTTCACATCAGTCTGCTTCAAGAATCAGCTAGAGCACAAGAACATTGTCCCTACAGCTCCAATCAGCACAGTAAGCAAAGTCTGGAGAAGTTATGAGGTTTCCACAAATTAATTCTATGGGTGAACCTGCAGGTTTTGACATTAATGCAGACCTGTTTGATGATCTTCAGAGAAAGTGCCATAGTATTACGATGGCTACAGTCCAAATATCAATCTAGTTTAAATACTGAGCCAGCGTGCAACACTTAAAGATTTTTAGTAAAAAAAAGAGTACATTGTTTAGTAATAACAGTGACAACTGATATGATGCAAAATTTAAACAAGTCAAAGAATAATTAGCAGACTGGTGTTTCAGTTGTAATGTTACATGAATTGTTACTGGATTTTAAATCAGTTGTACAATTTGTTTGTAATAGTCAAATAAATAAATATGACAGATGTCTTGATTTTTGTCTGGTTGCTGTTAAGAAGGTCGAGGCTTATGACTTTCTCACATATGTATTGGTCTACAATTGGTGATCACCCAATGGATCCCTTTTGATCTGACGAGCTCTATTTAAGGGTGCATAACAGAATGCTTCACTCGGTACGGCAGCACACATGTAGACCTTCATGTGACCAGAGGCATAGCTCTATTTATAACGGAGCCAGGCAGAGGCCCCACATTCCCACACACAAGGGCAGTGCGAACACTGGGGAGAGTGCCATGCCAACCCTGTGCAACCCTCTAGTATTTGGGAAATATAATTTACAACTAAAGGTAAGCCAAGCATGAACACAAGCTGTGATTCTCAATAACTATGAAGTTTGCTTAATGCAAATGACCAAATGGTGGTAAACCATTCACTGCATGTAAAAGCTTTAAAAAAATATCTTCTGGTAATTTTATATACATTGCAACTGGGTTGTTCTGTGGAGTTGCTGCTGTATTGGTAGTCTATGGGAAACATTCACTTAAATCACACTTTCCAGATTGTAATTATTATCTTAGCTGTGGGGATATATTTAATTATTAAAATACTTATTGTTTACTCACATACAGCATATTCATATAACAACAATTCATATAATACAAAGGCACATGTCTATGAAACCAAATCGAGCACCACGAAATCATTATCAGCACAACCAAAGCTAAAATAAATTGAAAGTCTAACAAAATACACATACTCCGTAAAAATAAACTTCACTGTTTGAGAAAAAGCAATTTTGGTTGTTTACTTATAACTTATAAGAAGTGGGCATTATATAGCAATGTGCTGGCATGTATAGGGTAACATTGGAACAGAACTGTGCCAGTGTTGAACATGAGGTTTGTGATTAATGCTTTTTAACACATTACAGAGTTTCCTTCCTGCCTTAGCGTAAAATAATATCTCGACAAGGTTTTACAATAAAAAGCTATATTTTGACATTTGTAGAATAGAATCTTTTGTGCTGCGATCATCTTTCCAACTTTACAAGAGAAAGAAGAACATTTCTCGGCAAAATGCTCGTAAACTACACCCCCCCCCCCCCCCCCCCCCCCCCCCCCCCCCCCCCCCGCCCGACAAATAAAGTGCGTTTCTCTCAGAGTCACTTTTTCCTGTAATGGAGTGGATGTTTTATTCTAAGAAAATGTTAATGGTGTGGCTGTGCTTTGGATTGTTTTCATTGCCTAACAGCCCATGCTGAATACCTGCCAAACTGTTGACATGTTTTCCATGTATACCTACCTCTTGCTGTCGAGTCACCTTACAGCCTCTGCAGGCTCAGTTCCAGATACAGAGGAAACAGATTTAATATGAAATGCTAATTTATAAGCTCTGCTCACAATTTTTAAATAATTGCTTGTAGGTAAGTTGTACTTTAATTATTGTAAATATTCACGAGTACATGTTAAAACAGCAAATCTGTCCGAAGATTATCTTTCAGATTGTCTGTTTGTATCCGAGACAAAGTTACAACTATTTGTGTGCTTGCAGGATAAACCAACGAACACAACACACATAGCACACATAACACAATAGCTAGTTGTTCTCAAATGACAGGCGACCCTGTGTGAACTAGGACAAAGCATAAGTTATGTTTTTTTCAGCCAGTTGCAATTATAATTATACATTATCAACACTTTCATTTCTTTACAGTACTTAGGGTCAGTGTAATTTTTTAGCAGGACATGGAATTTGATTTAATACCACATACTTGCACCAATATTTACTAACAGGCACTCAGATGGTGCAGTCGTCTAATACGCTAGTTCACCACCACAGGGACCCGGCTTAGAGCAGTGGCAGTGCCTTCAGGGCAGGTCAGGCATTGTGTACAGTTCCAATTGGCTGTGTCTGAGGAAGTGGAGGCCAGATAATCCAATGGTGTTACAACAGCAAGTCCTGACTGCCCTGCAACAGACCCACATGGAACACTATGCCCTGTGATCTACAGGGTAGGTGCCACCCCCTCTCCCTTTTTACCAGGAAAAGCAGGAGGAAGGAGTAATAAGGAAATAAATAAATACATAAATACACAAGTGAATAATTACCAACATTGAATTTCAGTCAGTTATGCAGTCAGCTACATTTTCTCTTTATTAGTATCTATTTACGTAACTAGGTAGCTTTCCTAAGTTAAGCTATCTATTGTGATGTGCAATTTAAACAAGTTTGTTGGCAAGCTAGGTTGTAGTTTACAATTGGTAATTAAAATCTGGGGCCAAAAAGCATGTTGATTGTTATTATATGACAAGGAGACCTAGATAGAGCGTCTCCAAAAAGTGCAAATAGTATACATCAAAAAAAAAAAGAAAAACAAATACATACACATATATACGTATATATACGTATACACACACACACACACATTGATATATCTAATTATATATATATTACACACGTATATACACATATATACTTGATGATCATTATATATATATATATATATATATTATATATATATATATATATAATATATAGAGAGAGGAGCAGAGAGAGGGAGAGAGATGACGAGAGGACGAGAGAGAGAGGAGAGGAGAGGAGAGAGAGAGGAGTGAGATATACACACATGTTATATACAAATATATACAGTGTATATTGTATTTATCATAGATATAGAGAGAGAGAAGATATATATATATAAATATACATATATATAATATATATATATATATATTAACGTATATACACATATAGACGTGCATATATATATACTGTATATATATCTATATAATAGAGAGAGAGAGAGGAGAGAGAGAGAGAGATATACACACATGTATATTACACCTATAGACATGTGTTTATATATATCTATAGTATTAATATTCTTATATATATATTAAGCGAGAGAGAGATAGATATATAGACATATTACGTATAGATTCATATGTTATATCTATCTTATCTATATATTCTATCGCATCTACCCGTATCTACACTATATCCGTGGATATCTATATATGTATCTATCTATATCTATAGCGCGAGAGAGAGGAGCGCAGCGCGCTACCACACACATGTATCTACACCCCTATTATACATGTGGGTTGTTGGCTATATATATATATAGTATAGTTATATATAGAGAGAGAGAGAGAGAGAGGGAGAGAGAGAGGAGAGAGCGAGGAGCGAGGAGAGAGCGAGAGATGTATATATATATAATCACGTATATGTATATATAGATATTATATATAATATAATATTATCTATATATAGAGATAGAGAGAATAGAGCGATGTAGATATACACCAGAATACACTATATAGACACATAGATATAGAGATATATATAGACAGTAGAGAGATAGATTAGATATATTCGATAGTATATATAGATTTATATAGAAAGTAATATATATACACACACACACCAACATATACATATTTGTTTGTCTTTTTTACAAATAGTAACAAATAACTACAAATAATAACATTAGCATTTGAAAGCCACCAAATAGGCCTTTGGCTTCTTTATTAACTTCAAAACCAAACACTAAGACCATTATACAACACTTCTCCTTACACTAGCCTTTACTACAATCTTTGTGTAAGTGCATGACCCTGTTGCGAAAAGCGTCCCCAACCCAATTTTTACGTTTTTTTAGTTGGATATGCTGAGTAAAATTCAGGCAGGTATGGATTGATTGGAGCACAGTGTTAATTACGCAGAGCAAGGGAGTGGAGAGTTTCTTCGCGGAGAGTGAAGAATGCTGTATTATTGAAGAGGCAGGCTCGCAGGCCTGGTGATCCTTATTTAGTGACACTGATGATGAGAAAAATCCCACCCAAGAGTCTATTGTACTTCATCAAGCTAATCCTGACAACTTCAATACGGGGCATGGCGCTGAAGTACAAATACAGAGCGACGTCAACTGTGAAGCTGGAAAAACAGAGGGTTCTGAATGGTTGGAAGACAAGAGAGACAAGGATAAATCTGCTGAGCAAATAGCAGTGATCAGTTTGAATGATAGCACAAACGCATGTGCATACTTGACCTCAGATAGCAGCACAAGTGGTAAGGTTATCGGTCCCACTGATCAGCAGCAGAACGCCTCAGAGCCAAAGTATTTCAGAGAGCATGATGAAAGTTGCAGTGAGGATAAGTTAGATCAAGTGACTGGAGAGCAAATCCAGGACACAGAGCATGTTGTCAGTTCAGAAAAAGAAACAGCTTCAAAGGTAACAGAGAGTTCAGCCACTCCAAAAAAAGAGAAAGAACGGTGGTTTGTCACAGTAAACGACAGTCCCACAAAGCTACGGCCAAAGTCTGGCACTTATGGCCAAAAAAAAGGAAAGAAAAAAAAAAGTTCTAGGAAGCTGGTCAAACAGACTATAGCAACTGAAGAGCAGAGCCTTATCTCAAATTATGATAAAGAAGCAGCACAAGAAGCAGTAAAAAAGGGCCATAAATCGCAGGATGAACCAAAGCAACCGCTCCAAACTAATTGTGAATGTATGTCTACACAAATAGGTCCTCATAATGTTCACGAAGGCTCATTTTCATCCAGTCTTCAAGAAGTACTACTACATCATGTAAAAGAAATTGGAGATGACTATGAAAAGCCACCAGTACCAAAAATTCATACCTTTGAAACACCATTGTGTACCACTAGTAATGTTGTAGGTTGTGCCTTTAACTTTGATAGCAATGCCACGTCAGATGTTCCAACAGAAAACCTAGAAAGCCATTCTTTTGCTCTTCTGAATTCTTCCTCCCAATTCATTCCCAAGGGTAGCCAACAGGTACAAACCGGTGGCTTAAATGATTTTATGAAGCAACTTGGACATGAAGAAAACACAGCCAACAAACCCAAAAGTATCATATGCATTACCAACCCAGATCATTCAATGACTGATGATGTAAGTCATGTTTTTAATGACATGTTAGAAGATCCTTCAAGATTAAACCTAAAGGCCTGTTCATGCACTGATTCATCGGAAGAACTACAGGAGCAAGAGCAAACAGAAGGGAATGTTTCATTATACCAGGAGGCACAGAACCAGGAACCAGCCAATGAAGTCCTGGAAGCAGCTATAGGTTCGACATGCCCAATATATGCACTCTCATCCTTTTGGGATGAAATGGAAAAATTGACAATAAACAACATTTTACATCTGAGATCAACGCATAGTAGGTCTCCATCCAGTGGAACTGTTACTCCGGAGGAGATAGACGTCTGTTTGAAACACAAAGGCCTCTTAGGTTCTAATAATAGGAGTGTACAAGACAGTTTGATGGATGACACTGCAGACTCTGACTATTTCACACAGATAGATGATTCTAAACCAGACCGTTCAAGCTGTGAATTCTCTATTTTTTCTGACTTTGATGAGGAGTATCTGCAAATACTGAATACAAGTGCAAACCCTAGCCCTGAGCCTCAAAATGTTAAAGAACAGACTGAAGGTTCTCAGACAACTCATGTCCCAGAAGAAGAACTTGAACTAACCACATTGAACAATGAAAGTGAATCAGTAGACTTTAAGTTGTGTCCTCAGGATGGAGTTCCACAGTATTTGTGTCCAGCTATAGAGTCACAAAACATATTTCTTACATCTGAACTGGACAGTGATGGACACTTTGAACTGGACAGCATAAAGAGAACTCCTTCCCCATTGTTAACAGTTGGCAATGTGCTAGATGATCAGTGCTTATTAACTTTTACAGAGATTCTGGTTAAAGACATTGATGAAGATGGGCTTCAGACATTCTACCCAGACAGACCCTGCTGCTCTGTAGTTTCATTTCCCTACACACACAATGAGTCTGTGCACGAGACTTATGATGTCCTCCATTCAGACTTTGAGGATGGGAATCTTTTCTTTCCTACTATGCAAGATAAGACTGTCCCCATCTTTTCCACCTCAGGCGCTGTGGTGAGAGATCTGGTGACCCCTGGGGTAAAGGATGTCATTGAGGTAGACATTGAAAATAATAATTCCCCAACAAGGGTCATAACTCCCTTCAGCAATCAGCCAGAAATATCTACAGGTTTCTCAGAAATGCCAAAAATGTGCTTTTTCTCAAGCCAAAAAAGCAACTGGAGGAGCTTTATCTCTCCGAGAAGAATCATGTATATTGTAAAGGAGAGCGTCTGGTGTCAAAAAGTTAGCTCTTGGATTTTCCCAAAAGATGCAAAAAAGACAACATCATGTGTCTCCGGAGCCCAATTAAGTGTACATCCGACGCATTTGGGCAACACGGTTCTCCAGCAGTTCCCAGAGCAGCAGGAAGAGCCTCACCATAATTTCCTGATCTCAAGTAAGAACAAAATTCATATTTCTTACTAAATTTATAGCTGAAATTCTGTTTAGGACATTCAAAAATCTCAATAGTTTAAGGCAAAGACACAGCAAGTAGATACGACTATAGTGGGTCTGTCAGTCATTTCATTCGTTTTGTTTAATCAACGCTTTTTCATGGTCCAGTGTCTATCCCAAAGAACACACAGGGGCGGATGTAAACCAGCCCTGGACGTTATGCCAGTCCACAACAGAGCCGACAGGGGCTGCTGTAGCAGTGCTGGGGATGATCCTTCGACCATCCCCTCTCTCAAACACAACCACTTGTGTCTGAATGTGATGCCTAGCTCTGCCAGAAAGCACCACTGGAATTCAAACCTGAGTCACTGCAGTGGCAGGCTAATGACAATGTCAACAATTATTGGTTTTATTTTTATAATGATATACAGCTGAACTTCATGTCTTCTGTACATTTTGTAAGCATAGCCTAATCTGAAAGTTGGAGTGGAGTAGGTTTAGCCCTACATACACTAGCTTCTTTAAATGAAGTCCAGAGACCAAATCTTAGTGACAATTCTTTTGGCTCTTTAACAATGTATTACATTTACTTGATGTATTGGCTTGTTCTCTTGTTGCAGAGTACACTCATAACTCTCATAATAATCTAACTTTTCTGAATAACTCTTAACTGTTGATACAGGTATATCACTTTCCTTTGTAATGACCACTATATGCCCACAGGCATTGCATGTTTACTTGACAGAATGATCCTAATAGTTACACTTGTAATACCTGTTCTGTAAGTATTACTTCACAATAATTTGTATTTTGGGCGGCACGGTGGTGCAGTGGTAAACACTGTTGCCTCACAGCTCCGAGATCCCCGGTTTGATCCCGATGCTGGGCTCCACCTGTATTCGCGTGGGTTTTTTCCTGGTACTCCGGTTTCCGCCCACATTCCAAACACGTTAGGTTAATTGAGTGTGTGTGCCCTACGATGGATTGGCGCCCCGTCTAGGGTTGTTCCTGCTTTGTGCCCTGTGTTGCCAGGTAGGCACCGGCTCTCCCGTGACCCTGACTAGGATAAGCCGATAAGACAATGAATGAATGATCATTTAATATAGGCATTTATCATCAAATATAGGCATTTATGAAATTTCACTAGTACGATTGGATTCATGCTCAGTTTTACATAATAATGGCATAACATATCTTAATACATAATATATAATGATTTCTTTATTAAATAATATAACAACAGATCCCCAATATGTGTTACGCAAAACCTTTTCCAAGAAGAGTCTCCAGCATTACACCAACACCTCATTTCTGGGCAAAGTTCCACTATGGTAAACAAAGACATGTAAAAAATGTTTAAAAGCATGTAAATGCATCTCAGTTGGATATGTAAATGTAATTTAAAAAAGCATTACATATGTAAAAATATTAAGGAATAAACTCTCAAAAATTTATTACAATCCCTATTTTCTGTCACATACTTTTTTAGTATAGACTATAGAGAAAAAAATTATAAAAAATTATAAAACTCATTTGTAATATTTCTCTTCCAGAAAGAGAAGACATTCTCTTTTCTGTAAAGCAAGCAGATATGTGCCTGGCTTGTATAGCCTTTGCTTCCTGGGTACTGAAATCTTCTAATCCACAGTCTACAAACATGTGGAAAGCAGGTGGGTACAGTACAGGTATCATGAACACAATGGGTCACATGGGCATAATGAGATTAACAATGTAAGATGCATGGTTTTTATTCATGGTCATTTTCCTTTCAGCCCTGTTGGCAAATGTGAGCGCATTCTCAGCCATCCAGTACTTGAGGAAATATGAGAAAGAGGAAGCACCTGATGATCTATGATGTCCATTCTTTCCGAGTTTTTATAAGGGGCCAGTGTAAATTAGAGAGTTCATTTTGCACAAAAACATCAAACATTTTCTTAAATAGTTGAAATTATTTAAAAAGACAGCAAACCAATGGCATTTCTATAATTCACTTTATTGTTACACCAACATTTATTCAGATAAAAGACAGGTATTGCTTTAGATAGTACGTTGATATGGACCAGAAGAGCACCGGTAAGTCAGAAATATAAGAAACATGTCAAAACTATTTTCAACTTAAGACGTGCTAAGAAAATGCAAGTGGTTTACAGTTGTGTATGAGTAATATATGTATGCCAAATACCATAATAATAATAATAATAATGATGATGGTGGTTTGAACCTTTTACCTGTTGTTATGCCAGCTGAGATCAAGGGGCAGCAAGCTAACTTGCATAACCACTTTTCTGTTTTTCTTTTTGTCTCAAATATACAGCCAACAGCAATAAAGAAGTTTCATATTTTACTTAAAACCGGAGGATTTTTCAATAAATATTTATAGTCTGTTGTAGTGATCATAAGAAGTGACAGACCTTTCAGCCACACATCCTTAGAATACTTTCACAGATATCAACTTGCCTTTCTGAGGGATGACATGTACAGTATGAGAGAAAACATTTCATATATTCAGCAACTACACCTGTACACAAGTAGACTGATATCGTGGATGGGAGAGGAAACTGAATACATTTTATAATTAACTGGGAAAAAAAGCTACAGGGAAGCAGTTATGTTCAGTGATTCTGTGGCTCAATTAGGTAAAATTAAAGTGGATGCACAATTAGAGGAATGCTTGAAGTGCAAGAAAACAAACGGTGTGACAAATTGACATTCACTCAAGGCACAACACCTTGGAAGCGCCTATTTTATAAGTATATATTTGTTTTGTTTTAGAATTCAATCATTGCTAAAAATGGAAGTGTATCTAAATAAAAAGCCAACACACATTATAATGTACACTATCATACAAGGGCTGAGTTTTGATCAAAAGACACAAACATATAATATATACTTCAAGTTACTAAAGAATATACTGACTTTTTGGCTGTTGAATACAGAAAGCAAAATGTTGATATCCATTTTTTTTTAAGTAATGTGCTTAATGTCAATTTGAGCACAAACAAAGAATGACACTCCACTTTGTGGACACAGCTAACTTTATATTGTTAATTAGACATAATACTATATTCAGTGACATACAATATTGTGTCAGTGAAGTTATTTGATAGTAATACAGTTTCATTTGTATTGTAATAAAACAGTCCGTAACATTCTGCCTCTACTGTCTTATAATTTCCTCTCAACAATACCATAAAAGAGAAGCGTAATGAAAGACTATATGATACAGTATTTAAAGCATGCACTTTCTGTACACGTATTAATTTGATCTTTTTGTGTCCAAATCCACCAGTAAAACACTCATTTACATGTGTAATATATTATTTCATACATATACTATGTACAATATTATAGAGAATATAATTCAATAAAGTTTTCAACTTTATGCTATGTCGAGGATATTCAGGATACTGGACAGTACCTCTCAAATACTAAATAAATCTAGTGCTTTAGCACAGTAACAAAGTTACATTAGATGTCATTTTTAACAGTAGTACTGCTATGTAATATTCATGCAACAAAAAATATGTGCTTGAAAAAGCCTAGTAATTTCATAGAATACCACAAAAGTAGGGCAAACCATTAAGTGCTGAAAAAGAAAAGAAAAGGTTCTGTACAGGGTTATCTGCAGAGAAAAAACACAGCTACTACCCTGAATACAGAAATCACTCCACAGTCCACAGTGTATAAACATAATTTCAGGGCTGCTTGTCTCCTTCTTTCTTCAGACGGCTGTTGAATAGATAAGAAAAAACCCACATATTATGTGGAAAAAGCTGACCAAATATCAACCCCATCTGTTTAGTAGATTTGCAGTCAACATTGAATTTAACACGAACAATGCTGCACATTGTGAAAATGCTGAGGAAAGAAGCCCTTTCTCTTTTTTTTATCTCTTTTTTTGGTTGGTTGGTGGGGGTGGTGAGTTGCTTTTTTGCCTGCCAGTTTGTGTTGGGTGCCCAATCAAATCTAGTGATTTTTTGTACAAACCCTATCGCTTTTTCACCAGACCTGCCCATGAGTGAGAGGAACAGCTCTCTCTCGGCGTCTCCTCTGCTTCAGGAGCAGCACGTACATTCCTATTGTGATTTAGTGAATTTCAATGCATTAATCGATATGCACATACTGTTTTAAAATATGCACATAGTTCATTTGGTTTTTCCTGTACAGAGAGTAAGAAAGAAGTCGATAGCATCTGATACTAGGCTGCATGTAATTACAACATGATGATGTCACAAATCTGAAAACTACCACGTTATGTCATCTAGCGTGGTGTGTCTAGGTGAAACGAAACCTATGCCACTGTCTTTAATGCTGCTGATTACCTGATACTATCCTCCTATCAAATGCAATTGTAACTTTTCCATCACCAATGTCATATCCACGGTCACGATAATGTGAGACATTGCCACTGACTACAGCAGCATATTAAAAATACAGCAAAAAAAACTAACACACTCACAATGAAAGTGAAAGTTCCTGTTTTGACCTTACTTATCTTAGTCAGGGTGGTGGGTGAGGCTGGGGGGCCCTTTCATAACATTTACAGTGGTACCTCGATTCTCGACCACCTCGGAACTTGTCGAATTCAGCTCGACACTTTTTGACTCGTTGATTGCTTGGTACCCGGCGCACTTCCTTGTATGAGTCGAGCCGTGTGACTCGTTTCAGCCGAATCTTGATTCACTATTCAGTACACAATCATTCAGGTTCACAAAAGATCTCGCTCAGAGAAGATCTCTGCTGTGTTTATCGTGTTTTTCTTTATTTTTACATATACAGTACTGTATTCTTAGTGCACATAAGTCTCCACGGGTCCTAAAAAGGTCTGTTTATAAGAAATCTACTGATGAATAGTTCAGCACCTTAACCACTGCACCACCATAAATGTGGACTGTGGTAGCCTAGTGGTTAAGGTACTGGACTATGGACCAGAAGGTCCAGGGTTCAAATCCCGGCTCTGCCAAGTTGCCACTGTTGGGTCCTTGAGCAAGGCTCTTAACACACAATTGCTTGGATTGTAAGATTGTACCAATTGTAAGTCGCTCTGGATAAGGGTGTCTGCTAAATGCTGTGAACGTAAACCATAAATGAAGGCAGAAAATACTCACAGTTTTTCACCTTTCAATGATGAACATCATAACATTTTAATTAGAAGCGCATCTATTGAGTTGGTTGTATGCTATGTAAATTAAATTCCTTCACACTTATTCTGTTGCTCTCACCCTCAGCTGAAAGTTACATGATTTCATTTTCTAGTACAAACTACACAGTGGTGTGAAAAAGTGTTTGACTCCTTCCTGATTTCCTTTTTTTTTTTTTTTTTGCATGTTTGTCACACTTAAGTGTTTCGGAACATCAAACCAATTTAAATATTAGTCAAAGACAACACGTGTAAACACAAAATGCAGTTTTTAAATTAAGGTGTTTATTATTAAGGGAGAAAAAAAATCCAAACCTTCATGACCCTGTGTGAAAAAATGATTGCCCCCTAAACCTAATAACTGGTTGGGCCACCCTTAGCAGCAGCAACTGCAGCCAAGCATTTGAGTGATGCAATGAGTCTTTTACAGCGTTGAGGAGGAATATTGGCCACTCATCTTTGCAGAATTGTTGTAATTCAGCCACACTGGAGAGTTTTCGAGCATGAACGGCCTTGTAAAGGTCATGCCACAGCATCTCAATAGGATTCAGGTCAGGGCTTTGACTAGGTCACTCCAAAGTCTTCATCTTGTTTTTCTTCAGCCATTCAGAGGTGGACTTGCTGGTGTGTTTTGGATCATTGTCCTGCTACAGAACTCAAGTTCGTTTCAGCTTGAGGTCACTAACAGATGGCCAGACATTCTCCTTCAGGATTTTTTGGTAGACAGCATTATTCATAGTTCCATTTATTACAGCATGTCTTCCAGGTCCTGAAGCAGCAAAACAGCCCCAGACCATCACACTACCACCACCATATGTTACTGTTGGTATAATGTTCTTTTTCTGAAATGCTGTGTTACTTTTACGCCAGATGTAATGGGACACACACCCTCCAAAGAGTTCAACTTTTGTCTCGTCAGTCCACAGAATATTTTCCCAAAAGTCTTGCGGATCATCAAGATGTGTTCTAGAAAAATTGAGATGAGCTTTAATGTTCTTTTTGCTCAACAGTGGTTTTCATCTTAGAGCTCTGCCATGCAGGCCATTTTTGCCCAGTCTCCTTCTTATGGTAGATGCATGAACACTGACCTTAACTGAGGCAAGTGAGACCTGCAGTTCTTTGGATGTTGTTGTGGGGTCTTTTGTGACCTCTTGGATGAATCGTCACTGCGCTCTTGGGGTAATTTTGGTCAGCCAGGCTCTCCTGGGAAGGTTCACCACTGTTCCATGTCTTTGCCATTTGTGGATAATGGCTCTCACTGTGGTTCGCTGGAGTCCCAAAGCTTTAGACATGGCTTTATAACCTTTTCCAGACTGATAGATCTCAATTACTTTCTTTCTCAATTGGTCCTGAATTTCTCTGGATCTCAGCATGATGTGTAGCTTTTAAGGATCTTTTGGTGTACTTCACTTTGTCAGGGAGTTCCTATTTAAGTGTTGTCCTGATTCAGAACAGGTTTGGACTTTTTTTCCTTCCTTAATAATAAATAGCTTCATTCAAAAACTGCATTTTGTGTTTACTTGTGTTGTCTTTGACTAATATTGAAATTGGTCTGATGTTCCGAAACACTTAAGTGTGACAAACATGCAAAAAAATACGAAATTAGGAAGGGGTCAAACACTTTTTCACACCACTGTAGTTGTGGTGTTTCTTCCATGAAGTACAGTTTTAATTCCATCGTTTCCTGAGCACAAAATGATGGATAAAAACCAACGATGCTCACAGATATCACATCTTTGCTAAAACATGTTGAGCAGCATTAATACGTACCAGTAAACAAGTGCATATCACTGACATCTACGTAATGCTAACTTCATAGCGAGGTGCTTGCTCACCTATAGTAGTCTTCTTGGCTTGGGAGTGGGGCACTGTGCAGGTGTGCGTGTCCATGCAGCCACTGCTGCTCTAGAGCCAGTCTCTGTAGCTCTGCTGACTGAGCCTGCATTGCCTGCAGCTGATGTGCAGCTGACATGGGGCCTAGTGGTCCTGGTAGCTCTCTTGGGAATGCTGCTCTTAACAAAATCAATACATAATTAGAGAACTAACAATGACTCAAGTTACACAATTAGTTGCAACAAAAAGCATCTAGAGAATGAAAAATCAGTAGTCTGGCAGACCCACCGAAAAGAGGGTGCCGAAGCATTTCATGCTCATGAGGCAGCTCGCTGAGCAGAGGGTTGGGAAGAGCACCTGGTGGGTAGGGAAACCTCGCAAGAGGAGGACCTGCAGCTAGAGGCTCCACTAGAGGATGAGGTCCAGAACCTGATAAAGGAAAATATCACAAACATTAATACTGCGAACTACCCAAAACTAACTAAAATGTAGATCCATGCTACATACAGAACAAAATACGGCAATATAAAGGTATAATGTAAATATTGTTATAAATTACTTTGTAAAAGACGTTTCTGACTATTGCAGGTATCAGCAGTACCTCTCATTAAAATCTTTTAAACAAACTGCTTGATTTCCACCTTTTCTTTATGAATTTATTCCAAATCAATATGATATACACTTACTGGCCATTTTAGTAGGTACACCTCCTTGTTTCTACACTCCCTGTGCAGTTCATCAGCTCCGCTTACCTAATAGAACCACTTTATAATTCTACAATTACAGACTGCAGTCCATCTGTTTCTCCATGTAATTTGTTCATCCCCTTGACTCTGTTCTCTAATGGTCAGGAACCCCACAGGACCACCACAGTTCAGCTACTATTTGGGTGGTGGATCATTCTCAGCACTGCATTGAAACTGACGTGGTGGTGGTGGTGTGGTAATGTGTGTTGCGCCAGTACGAGCGGATAACACACGGCAGTGCTGCTAGAGTTTTGAAACACCTCGGTGTCACTGCTGGACTGAAATAGTCCACCAACCAAAATCTCCAGCCACCAGTATCCTGTGGGCATTGATGAAGGATTAGAGGATGACTAACACAAACTGCGCAACAACAAATGAGCTACTGTCTTTGACTTTACATCTACAAGGTGGAGCAATATGGTAAATGTGTCTAATAAAGTGCACAGTGAGTGAACATGGTGTTAAAAATTCCAGCAGCACTGCTTTGTCTGATCCAATCGCACCAGTAAAACACACACTAACACACCATCACCACATCAGTCAGTGCATTTACCTGCACTTAACAGTCAGATTTCTGCAATTATCTGATTATTCAAGTGGTCATGTATGCTGCATACTCCGATCTAGAAATCAGAATAAGAAATCCGATAAAGAGAGTTGGAATTTACCCAGTAAATCGGATTACTCATAGCACGTATACCAGTTACCCGATTTCAATCAGTATTTTTCAGTCTGCGCATGTGCGCGAGCCTTCCCCCAGAGTTGCCAGGTATGATAAGACTTGGCTTAATTTGGGCTCTTTTTACATTGACTTTACAGTTTTTTTTGTCTGGATCTGGCAACCCCGGAATTATATGTGCCACAGAATTAAAGGCAGTAAAAACGGCTACTGAAAACTTAGTCGAGGCTCTGAAATGCAGTATATACTCGAAAAAATGAAGAATTTGATTATTTAATTTTAAACTTTAAAGTTTATGTCACATATTTCTACATGACTATTGGCTGGTCGCACAGTAGAAATCTGATTACTGCCCGGGTCATGTAAACCCGAAGGTTTATTATCTGATTACTCATGTGCATGTAAACTTGTTGATCAGATTGCTGACAAAATCTGATTTTCTGCAGTTATCGGATTATTAAGTGCATGTAAGCGCAATCAGTGTCACTGCAGTGCAGAGAATGATCCACCACCTAAATAGCACCTGCTCTGTGGTGGTCCTGACCATTAGGGAACAGAGTTAAGGAGACTAACAAGCATGTAGAGAAACAGATGGACTACAGTGTGTAATTATAGAACTGTACAGTGCTTCTATAAGTGGAACTGATAAAATGCACAATGAGTGTAGAAACAAGTTATATATCTAATAAAGTGGCCAGTATCTTCACACTTCCACTTGGAGTTTATTCAGGTTCAGGTAGGTTTGTGGCTGTAATTTGACACTCTAATCAGATCCTCACCCTGGTTTAGCGGGTCCTGCTGGTGCAGATGGAGGTGTGAGTGAATGTGTGAGTGCTGATGGTGATGTGGTGTGACGTTGAGCATCTGAAGTCTGGCCACGTGGTCTCCGGCCACAGCAGACGCTGCCATTCTCTCAGCATGCAGTCGCTCTGCGGTCAGTCGCTCAGCGTATGTTAACTCAGGCCGCACCATGTTGCGCTCCATGGCTGGGTGGTACGGCCCAAATGTGTGCTGGAGAGCCAGGGCTCCATGACGGCCTAAATGTTCTATGTGATTGTGGCCCGGGTGCATCGCCGTCTCCAACTCGGGTGCTTTCAGCTCATAGCCTGGCTTCATCCTCTCGCGGATCTCGCGCTCTCTCAGCTCACGGAGGGTAGGATCAGCTGCATACAGGCCCTGCATGTGATAGGTTAGCAGGTGGTCAGCTGGCCCCAGGGGTGTGAAGAAGTGGTGGCCACTTCGGTGGGTGCCTGGTGACAGGACGTGCGGCCGAGCATATTCGCTGAGGGTACGCAAGGCTGGGGTGTCGGGACCGAGGTACGGGGGTACAGCAGCCACTGCAGCAGGGGGTGGGGCCTCAAATGATGACCTGCCCTGTGACATGGGCCCAGCCAAGGAGAGATCAGCAACACGGCTATCGTGGGAGGAACTGGAGGCTCGCTGCAGTTTGAACACATAGGAAAGACATGATAGTAAACTTTCTCAACGTATACAGCATCATAGCACTGTGCAGTCACAGCATTTTATATTACAGTTTTAAAAAATGATGCAAAATATAACGCAAATGAGTACCAAATGTAAACAAACATTACAAGCACTTACAGAAGCCTTGTCTGAATCTCTTTCTCTCTCTCGTTCCCTTTCTCTCTCCCTTTCACGCTCCCTCTCTCTCTCTCGACTCTGACGAGAGCTTTGCTCTGCTTCTCTCCGCAGTCGTTCAGCAGCCTCTTCCCGTTTCTTGGCAAGTTTAGAGTTAGCGAGAGGGGTAAAGAAAAGATCTGTGCGAGAGCAGGAGTTGTAGCCTCTGTTTAGACGTTTGATGAACCTGTTAACCATATGGAACATAGCCCTGTCATGATCATGACATTTAAGCTGTTGAATAATTATCCCGCACTTAACAGGGTTTAATGATGAAATTGCCTTTCCTGTGGACTCGGTGGCGCTTTAATTGTATAAGCATAATATAATGACGTACACTCACTCTCCAACTTTATTAGGTACACCTCCTTGTTTCTACACTCACTGTTCATTTAATCAGTTCCACTTACCATACAGATGCATGTTGTGGTTCTACAATTGCAGTCCATCTGTTTCTCTACATACTTTGTTAATCCCCTTTACAGTGTTCTCTAATGGTCAAGACCCAAACATGACCACCACAGATCAGGTCCTATTTGGGTGGTGGATCATTCTCAGCACTGTAATGACACTGATGTGGTGGTGTGTTAGTGTGTCTTGCTGATATATGACTGGATCAGACACAGCAGTGTTGCTGGAGTTTTAAAACACTGATTGTGCAAGTCAAGTCAGATTTATTTCTATAGCGCTTTTCACAATGGAGCATTGTCTCAAAGCAACTCTACAATTTTAGATTCTCTTCTTATATCTATGTCCAATCCCAAATTGAGCAAGCCTAGGGCGACAGTGGCAAGGACTGTGGTAGCCTAGTGGTTAAGGTACTGGACTATGGACCAAAAGGTCCAGGGTTCAAATCCCACCTCTGCCAAGCTGCCACTGTTGGGTCCTTGAGCAAGGCCCTTAACCCACAATTGCTTGGATTGTAAGATTATATCAATTGTAAGTCGCTCTGGATAAGGGCGTCTGCTAAATGTAAGGAAAAACTCCCCAAGTGCACTCTATTAGACACATCTACCATACTGCTCCACCTTGCCAACTGCCCACAGGATGTTGGTGGCTGGACATTTTTGGTTGGTGGACCATTTTTCAGTCCAGCAGCATCACTGAGGTGTTAAACTCTAGCAGCTTTGTCTGATCCACTCGTATCAGTGGAACACACACTAACACACCACCACCACATCAGTGTCACTGCAGTGCTGAGAATGATCCAGAACCCAAACAGTACTTTATAGTATTCTAAAAAGTATGCAGAGAAATAGAAGGACTACAGTCTGTAATTGGAGAACTACAAAGTGCATCTATATGGGTAAGTGGAACTGATAAGATGGACAGTGAGTGTAGAAACGAGGAGGTGTACCTAATAAGGTGATCCATGAGTGTATGTAGACTGAACAATATGTTACAATTCACAAAACTTTACAAACACTTAGGTCAAAGCTGTTGTCAGAGAATAACGATTAGATAATAATGTTCCCATGGTTTAGAGTACGGGCACAACGTTCTGTACATCACATACAGGTCAACATGTTACATGCAGTTGTGTTCTAATCAGCAAATTTTATAGAACAGTTGACAGAGTTTGCAGTAATAATCTGTTTTATTGATATAACTCATTGATAACGGTCAACTGAAGTTAGTTAGCTGTGCAACTGTTGATAGAGTTTACTGTCATATTAATTTGGTTTATTGACTTGATAGAACCCAATGATAAAGGTCAAATATACTTGGTTAGCTGTTCAAACCCCTGTTACTACTGAATGTACAAATACCTGGCCGACTGGCTTGCGTGGCTGGGGATATTGACCACAGTGGGTTCAGGTGAAGGAGTCCTGCGTGGAGGAGGTGGCGGACTTTCACAATTCTCATCTTCATCTACAGGCTCCTGTCTGATGGTCATATGTGCTGGTCCAGTGGGTACACTTGGTGCAGAGGAAGAAGACGGCTGTGGAACTGAGACAGCTGCTGAGGACGTCAGAGGATGCGGAGTGGTGGATTCAGATGTGGGCCTGCTCTGTGACATCGAAGGCTGAGCAGAAACTGTGGTTGGAATGGAGCCAGCAAGATGAGTTTTGGCCTGCTGGCTCTGGGATGGAGTCAGCGTGGGTGGTTGAGGCTGAGAATGCGAATGAGGTTGGGGCATGATGTGCAATGGAGGAGGCTGAGAACAGGGTAGGTGTTGAGCAGGTAAAGATGCCAGAGGCTTTAGGGCTGGAGGTGGAGGCAGATTGGGGTGAACCTGCAAGAATGGAGGTGGACCGGGGATGGCAGGGATCTGCTTGGGAGAGGAGGGGATAGGGGTCGTTGGTGGGGGTTTGATTTGAGATGTGGATGTTGGTGGTACAAGAGGATGAGGGCACTCGCGCTGTAGCTGCACAGGTTTAGGGCCAAAACTGGGAGGTGGATGGGTACTGGGTGGATGGTTCGGGAGCTGATTCAGGTTCTGATGATAATGAGGTGGAAAAGCCTGGCCCTGTCCATGACCTGCTGGACCTCCCTGGAATGAGGGAGGATGGGAAATTGGAGGAGGCTCTGGTGCCCTTTGACTCCTCCTCTGAGCTATAATGGACGTGTCCTCCTGAGGTACGTCCACAGGTACGACGACTCTTGAATTTGTGGTGGTGATGGTAGAAACACCAGGGGAAGAAACACTTGATGGTGAACGCTGAGATGGCAGAGAAGGTGGTGTTTGAGAGCGGGGCAAAGTAGCAGGTGTTGCAGTGGTTGCAGGCTGCTGTGATTGGCTTGGTGGTCCAAGAGGGGGTGGAGGGACAGGTGAGTCTAAATCACTCTCGTTGGCTGGAAGGGGGCTGGCGAGGCTTGGCGAGGAGCTGCGGTTGTCTTGATCTATATCTTTCGCGTCGCTGCTGCCATCGTAGTTAGCACTGCGGCTGTCCGAGCTTTCACCTTCACCCTCACCTTCAGACTGCGAGTCTTGACTCTCCTGAATAAATAAAGCAGAACTGATCGGTCTACCAACTTTGGAAAATCCTCTTTCAGCTGCTCCTGTTAGGAGTTACCACAACAGACCATCTGCATATTAGATTTGGCACATCCTTCATCATTTACCCAGGCTTGGGAGCGGATGCAGGAGTAAACCCACAGTGGCTGGGGCTTTTCCATAAACACACCACTGGACGTTCACATTAAACGCAGGCCCTCTGACACTGCCGTTTCCCAGAACCTGCATCTGTCTACCAAATTCTAATAGAATGAAAATAAAGATACGCTATGTGGAGACTCAAATTTAAGCAGGATTTAAGATCAAATCAGATTTGAGCTGGGCAGATTGTATGCCATCTGAACAGTTAAAAGTCAAAAGGAACCCGATCAGACTGTTCAGATTGTAGTTTTAATGTGACTTTTACGACATTCAGTGATCAATGCTAATCAACAGCAACCCCTAACCAAACCTGCAAAGAACTGGCACCATTGCGCTTAAGCTTATGCCCTGGATCTTCCAGGGCTAGGCACCAGTGCCCTGCGACCCTGACCAGGCAAAAATATCTAAACTTTACCCACCCCCAACCCTGATTTTGATAATTTATTATTAGTAAGAACATTTGTATGGTATAGCTTTCACTTTTGAAGTGAAACTGGAGTGTTGAAGCCATGTGGGTAAACTTTCAAACAGCTGTTTCAGAAAGACGAGTCAATTTTCTTTTACTGTTCAGCTGAAAATTGACATATGGCCATTCCTTTGTCCAAAACAAATTGCAATTGTGCTATGCAAGCCTTCCTGCAACATTCTCCTACTATTCTGTCTTGACGTTTTTCTCAGACAGCAAGGGCTGTTTAACAAAGACACAAAACCTACACAAGACAACCAGTTGGTAAGTTTTCTCCTTGAAAGCAGTTGTTTTTCTGACTAAGAGTGTTGACTATGTACATATTGGCTAATACCCCAACTCCCCACCCCTATCTTTTCAAAAAGAAATTGAAAACAACAGAAATTGTTCTCTACCCAAGTATCAATCTTGGAGCCACACCAGCAACTTTTTTAGTTTACCAAGAAGCATTGTATCCTTACCTGGTTTTTGGGCCTTTTTATGGTTTTTGATTCTGGTTCTTCTGTATCTGCAGCAACAGTCTCTCTTTGCCTCTTAATACCCTTTAAAGATGTCTCCACTTTTATCTTCTGAAAGAGAATAAAGGGCCAGGACAAAATGAAATGTTAAATGCTGCTGAAAAATAACCCAGAACATCTGTGATTCAGGAAAAAACAGAACATGCACATGTGATTCAGGAAAAAAAGAAAAAAACAACACATGCAAATATGTGTAAAAAAGTAATACAACAATACCTTGCCAGCTTTGCCCGTCATTCCAGCTTTGCTATCAGCACTGGATGCCCTGGTTGCCATAGCAGAGCCATTTCTTGGAGCGTGTCCAATAGCTCGGATATCATCATTAGAGGGAGACTGCCCCCTATCTGGACTTCCTGTCAGTCGATTCCGCCCACTTCTCAGAGAGGACAACTAGAAGCACAGATGGTGTAATTATTCCTTCCTAGAAGTCAAAGTTTCTATGATAACAACAAGACACACTCATAGCATTAGTGATATAAAAAGCAGTAGACACAGAATACTCAAACATAAAAAGCAGTCGATTCGGAATGCTTTTTTCCCCCCGATTTTCCATCACAGGGTCAGCAGGAGTTCCTGTTGCAGCACTGTGGCAATGGGCTAACGTATCAGATCACTGCCTCACCAAGCACATAATCAGTATTTAGTCAGCCACTGATTGTGCAAGTTCTCCTACTTAGAAAGATGAGAGAGGTCTGTAACGTTCATCATAGGTACACTTCAACTATGAGAGACCAAACGGGGAAAAAAATTCAGGAAATCATATTGTAGGAATTTTAAAGAATTTAATTGTAAATCATGGTGGAAAATAAGTATTTGGTCACCCACAAACAAGCACAATTCTGGCTCTCACAGACCTGCACAACTTCTTCTTTAAGAAGCTCTTCTGTCCTCCACCCTTAACTCCGTACCTGTATTAATGGGCACCTGTTTGACCTCGTTATCTGTATAAAAGGACACCTGTCCACAGCCCTCAAACAGTCAGACTCCAAACTCAAACATGACCAGACCAAAAGAGCTGTCGAAAGGACACCAACAAGAAAATTGTACACCTGCAGGAGGCTGGGGAAAAGTGAACCTACAATAAGCAAGCAGGTTGTGTTGAATATAAATCAAAACTATGGGGAGCAATTGTAAGAAAAGGGAAGACATGCAAAGACCATTGATAATCTCCCTCGATCTGGGGGCCCCACGACCAAGATCTCCATCATCCCGTGGGATCAAAAATGATCATGAGAACGGTGAGCAAAAATCCCAGAACTAACCGGAGCAGACTATGAGGAAATGGACCTGAAGAGAGCTGAGGACCAAAGTAGTAGCTAGGAACCAAAGACAAGGGCATCAGTAAGACACTACGCCGAGAGAGAGGACTCAGAACATGCAGTGCCAGGCAGGCGTGCTTTGGGGCTGTTTTTCTGCAAAGGGGACAAGGACAACTGATCCGTGTAAGGGAGGAAGGGAAGAATGAACGGGGCCATTTATCGTAAGATTTTTTAAGCCAAAAACCTCCTTCCATCAGTGAGGAGCATTGAAGGAGAGGAACGTGGCTGGGTCTTTTCAGCATGACAATGATCCCAAACCACACCACAACCGGGCAACGAAAGAAAGGAATGGCTCCGTAAAAAGTCATTTTCAGGTCCTGGAGTGGCCTAGGCCCAGTCTCCAGACCTCACCCCCATAGAAAAAGTTTGGTGGAGGGAGTTGAAAGTCCGTATTGCTCCAAAACATCACTGCTCTAGAGAAGATCTGCATGGAGGAATGGGCCAAAATACCAGCTACAGCTTTGTGCAAACCTGGTGAAGACTTACAGGAAACGTTTGACCTCTGTCATTGCCAACAAAGGTTATATTACAAAGTATTGAGTTGAACTTTTGTTATTGACCAAATACTTATTTTCCACTATAATTTACAATTAAATTCTTTAAAAATCCTACAATGTGATTTCCTGGATTTTTTTGTCTCTCATAGTTGAAGTGTACCTATGATGAAAATCAGACCTCTCTCATCTTTCTAAGTAGGAGAACTTGCACAATGGCTAACTAAATACTTTTTTGTCCCACTGTACCCATTATCCGTAAAAACAGTGTATTACTTTTGGGAGTCATTCTTTTAAATCAATACATTTTATTATCTCTCCACCACTAATGACCATATTATGTAAAACCATAGTGCAGTTAACTGGCATTGTCCTAATAATTCATTGAAAGTTGATGCTTGACTAATTTCACATTTTGCACAGAATTATAGTTTTACATTTGTACTTGTACACTATAGGACTACAGGTGTCATCAGACTAAGCTCACCGGTGCTCTGCTGCGCCGTGTCTTCATTCCTTGGCGGGCACCAACCCCTTCATTCTCCTCTCGCACAGGTTTGAACAGGTAGGCCGGGTCGGCTGGCTTGGACACAGGTGGCAGTCGTCTGTGCTTGTTGAAGTAGGAGTGGCAACCAGAGCACAACAGAACGTTGTCACGGCCTCCATGATGCC
Organism: Ancistrus triradiatus; assembly: GCA_025084515.1. NCBI lineage: Eukaryota > Metazoa > Chordata > Actinopteri > Siluriformes > Loricariidae > Ancistrus > Ancistrus triradiatus. Next base: position 47,930 of record JAJAGP010003025.1, read on the forward strand.
AGTCTTTAGAGCCTGGGGATGTGTTACAGCCAATTAAGCCATAAACGAAATCATTAACATTATCCAGAAATATTCTTAATTATTTTTATTATATATTCATGACAATGCAGGTATGTTGCATTCAAAGTGCATCCGATGAACCTCCCATGAACACTCGGGCTGGGTTTTCTATTTCGGTTTTCGCCTACTTATTTGCAATAAAATGGGTAGTTCATAAGTGTAGGTGCTTGTCCTATTGTAAGTAGTACTCCTTCGTTTGCCCCACATAAATTCTCTATAACCTTTAATTATATTAACTGCTTCACATTCACCTTCTCTGTTTCATCTGGTTGATCTTCTGTGCTGTTCATAATACTGTCTATCAATGCATTTTTTGGCTTCCATATAACAAAAGTATCAGGTCCATCCTCTTAAGTGTTACCTAAGTGGACTGGCCTCCCCTCTAAAGCATGTGCACCCCATGTTCTCCAGGGAATGGCACAAGAGCTCCCACGAACTGCTGTGACAACATGGTCCAATAAATACTGGTGTTAAAGAATGATACATTTGTGTACTTAAATGTACTTATAACAAATAACATGTTCTCATACGTAAGAACAAGTGCTATGCTATGATAACAGCTATTGTTGACAGATGAGATGTACTTACTTGTGGTTAGACAATGTGTACAAGCTTGACCCTTGCCGCCCTGCTCACTGTCCTCACTGTCCAGATCATCTTCACTGGCTGAACTGAGTTCCACTACAGAGTGTGTGAAAGAAACCGCAGGTATTAAGAGAGCTCCAGTGAGTGCCACGTGTTACTTGTACTGCAAAACTCACTAGATGAGGTGCGAGAGTTGGTGTTGGAGGCAGCCACGGCGTTACGGGTTTTGACCTTGCGAGACACAGGCTGCCTGCGGTGCTGGCGCTGAGCTCGCGATCCCACAGCTTCAGGAGTTTTCTTCCAGTAGTAGTAAAAGGTAATCAGCTCGCCCTGTAATATACAACAGAACACTGCAAAAGTTCAAATGACATCGAGCCAGTCACATTCAAAGTGAGTCAGTAAGGAAGCTTAGGTCTTCCTACCGTCTTCTTACTGGGGAGCAGCTCTTTACGGATCCTAAAGAAGTTTTTACCATACTGTCTGAGACCTTTGATGAATCGTTTCTATTAAAAGGACAGAAAAGTACAAATAAACCTTTTAACAGTCACATGGCAAATATACCATATTCAACCATACTATACAAAGCTACACAAAATGAAATATTTGACATTCTTATATTAAGTGTCATTTATATTGTACATGCTAATTCCATTTCTACATGCAGTGGTACTTCGGTTCTCGACACATTTTGACTAGAAAAATTTGCCTTGGTTCTCGTCGTTTGCTCGGTACTCAGCACACTTGCCTAAACTTGTGTGGGTTGAGCAGTGCAACTCGTTTCAGCAGAAACTCGATTCACGATTCAGTACACAGTGATTCAGAGTCACAACAGTGACGATCTGCGCTGTGTTTATTGTCTTTATTTTTAAATCTACAGTACTGTATTCTTAATGCAAATAAGTCTCCACGAGTCCTAAAAGATTAGCTTATAAGAGCCAACCGAAAGCATAACAGCAATTGTGGGTTAAGGGCCTTGTTCAAGGACCCAACAGTGGCAGCTTGGCAGAGGTGGGATTTGAACACTGGACCTTTTGGTCCATAGTCCAGTACCTTAACCGCTAGTATACCACAGTCCACTGAATTTGAATAACAGAAAAATATTGTGCACGTTAATTAACTTTCTCACTCATTCATTTTCTTATCAACTTAATCCTGGTCAGGTTCATGGGAAAGCCGGTGCCTAGCTGCCGGCACAGGGTGCAAGGCCAGATGTCAACCCATCATGGGGCACGGGCACACACACAAAGGTCACTTTCTAAACACCAATTAACCTAGCACATGTCTTCAGAATGTGAGAGGAAACCCGAAGTAAACCCCATGCAGACACAGGGGCAAACCCCAGACAGGTGGAGTCCAAGGTCAGGATCAAACTGGAGACGATGGAGCTGTGCCACCGTGCTGCCCTAACTGCCTTCACAGTGGACAAATCATCTCTGTTAGGAACAGCTAAACTGGCAGCAGTTGCTGCTACTGCCAGTTTGGCTGTTCCTAACAGAGATGATTCTGTTTGCACAGTACATGATGACTTGATGGGCATAGTACTTTTACAAGTGCTAGCATAGCACTTGTGCTTTTCATGTGAGAATCCAGTGCTTTCAAACCCTTTGTCCCAAGTTGGCATGTCTTGCATAAAGTTCACATCGCGCCTCATACGAATTGCTGGATGGTTTCAGTCAGCCACGACACTTGTTGTCCTCTTACCACTTCTCATTAAATCCCCATTTACCCATGCCCAAGTCTGCATTGCTTGATTGCAACCTCGTGCTCTTGTTTTTTTACATAACGTTACGGAAATATCCATTGTTGTGGGATATACAATACTGGTCAAATAAATCAGAAAAACTGAACACAAACATGCTTATTACCAAACATCCTTAAAAGCTACACATCATGCAAAGAAATTCAGGAACAATTGAGAAAGAAAGTAATTGAGATCTATCAGTCTGGAAAGGGTTATAAAGCCATTTCTAAAGCTTTGGGACTCCAGCGAACCACAGTAAGAGCCATTATCCACAAATGGCAAAGACATGGAACAGTGGTGAACCTTCCCAGGAGAGCCTGGCTGGCCAAAATTACCCCAAGAGCACAGCAACGACTCATCCAAGAGGTCACAAAAGACCCCACAACAACATCCAAAGAACTGCTGGTCTCAGTTAAGGTCGGTGTTCATGCCTCTACCATAAGAAGGAGACTGGGCAAAAATGGCCTGCATGGCAGAGTTCCAAGATGAAAACCACTGCTGAGCAAAAAGAACATTAAAGCTCGTCTCCATTTTGCCAGAACACATCTTGATGATCCCCAAGACTTTTGGGAAAACATTCTGTGGACTGACGAGACAAAAGTTGAACTCTTTGGAAGGTGTGTCCCATTACATCTGGTGTAAAAGTAAGACAGCATTTCAGAAAAAAGAACATTATACCAACGGTAAAATATGGTGGTGGTGGTGTGATGGGATGGGGCTGTTTTGCTGCTTCAGGACCTGGAAGACTTGCTGTGATAAATAGAACTATGAATTCTGCATGTAACCTGATAATGCCTTATAAAGTGTAGATTTTTGGAGGTCTGGATTGGATTAATTCAATTTACATTATTCCTTATGGGAAAAATTTGCTCAGTACTCGTCATTTTCGGGTTCAAGCCTTCTGGAACAAATTAATGACAAGAACCGAGGTATCACTGTATAAATCAACTAGTTATGTTTGTGAAAAGAGCTTGCACAGGTGAAAATGTAAAGATAGTTTCATACAAATATGGAGAGTTAAAGTTAAAAAATTCTCACCACTTCATCCTCTGACCAGCATTTCTCAATGAGTTTAGGAACAGGTTTCTTCACCAGGCACTGAAGAGCTTTGGCTGCATTATACTGACTTTCGTGGAGCTGGAGAAGGACAACAGCCTTTACATAATTTATATCCTTAAAGCAAATTCACATACTTCCATGCATGAAAAAGGTGCAGCACATTGCTTTTACTAGGATAAATATGTGTTGCTGTCTTAACCACACCATAAGTTCAGTCAATAGTTCAAACACGGGTATACAGTCAGCATATTACAGTGCACTTCTTCCACCACTGACGGGCTCTCTACAAGATGTTTTAGGATTTTATCTAGGTGTAAAAAGTAAACCGTGTTGTCTCCATAGCCAAGTACACTGCTGTTCCTATTGTAGAATAATCGAACTGCGTCCTCCCTTCATCCGGAGAATGTACGCGCAAGTCCAACTTCCTATTCCAGACCTCAGAAGAACGCAAGTCCAAACTTCGCGTACTTGGTATTGAGAAACGTCCAATGTGTCACAATTTAAGAAATAAATCTAAAAACCAAAACAACACAGTGTGTTGTCCTTCATAAACCTTACAATAGCTGTAAAAAGAGGTACACAGCTGAAAACGCCAATGACCAGTGATAGGTCATTAAGATGTTTAAAACAACCAGAGCTGTAATGAAGCTGCCTGGAAGAGGACGCAACTATATTTAACCCCCACGCACGGTGAGGATGATCGTTACAGAGGTAAAAAACAATTCTCCAATGATCACAGTTTGCATAGTAGCATTTTAGGCTCACATAAGATCCAAACATAACATTAGACATAAGGGACTACGGGCAGTAAATGTATACCTACAAAGCACTCTACTATGTTAGGTCTGCCTGACAAATTAACTACTGCTTTCTCAAGACCAGAAAAAGAAGTAAAGAAGTATATTTTCCTAAGAGGTCAGAACAATATAATTTGAGACAAACACAATGGATAACAACAGTCACATTGTCAGAAGACAGAAGAAAAGACATTCAGAAAACTGACCGTGTTTAAAGCATTTAACGTGGTGTCATCACGGGAGGCTGCTAGACAGCCGTCCTCGGTTGAACCTCCATCACACATACCTGCAAACGCTGCCATACTCCTAGAGATACATGGTCTCCATAAATTCCAGGATAAAGTGACTTACAAACAATAGGCAAAGCATAATAAACCTCCCACTCAAATTTAAGATTTTTCAAGTCAGTGGGCAACTAACCTTGCAGCCCGCAGATACATGAGCAGGTCACAGTCATTGACTCCTGGTGTCCAGACTAGTTCCTCTTTCTCGGTTACGGAGTCTGCAGCAGGTTGCAGGAAGTCGTCTGCAGCTCAGGGAGCTTAAGCCTGCAACATGTGCAAGCAAACAGAGTGCCGCAAACTTTTAGTCACACAACTGCCAACATGCATGTGAAATCACACAGGTACATACAACTACACAAGCCAAAAAAACATTTCAATGTATACACCAACACTGCTAGTCACTTGCTAAGACCATAGTACAGGTATGCCTCCCATAATGCCCGTTTGGATAACGTCTGTTCAGGATGTGTGTGGTCTGATAAGGTCATTATCCTTATTATTAAGGTAACTAACCTAATTACCCATATAATTACCTTTATTAGCTTTATTTAACACACCGTTTTAATGAACACATGTAGCATCAGTGTGAGCAGACTGACTGCTGAGCAATGTTTTGCTGGCACTGTGCTCCTTATACGCACTGAGATAATGATGAAGAGCAGGTCTTGCACCTCAGGTGAAGTACATGCACTGGATCTGCACTCTGCAGCACGGGAACATGTGCATGGATCATGGGACAGTGGCAAATTACCCATATTTCAGAAATACTTTCTAAAAAACACTGCGTCTTTGCAACGCAGCCAGCAGAGTTAAATTCGCTCGTTTCTCACAGCTTCTTGCAGCTTCTGCATGGTTCTCAGTCAGTTCCCTGCTCTCTTCTGACATACCTGCTCGCATTTGTAAAAGGAAATACAGGTAGTCCTCGGGTTAAGACGGTCTCGAGTTACGACGTTTCGTGGTTACGACGCATCTCCCATTTACTGTATAAAGCCTTGTTTCGCACGTAAGCGGTTTTGCGTCGTAAACGTCATAACGCGAACTTCGTGTTTGGTGTGCGCGGCGGAAGAATACACGGTTACGTGGTTCGTTTTTTGATAATTACTGTGTTAAGGATAGGTTTTAGGATAGAATAAGTGCTTACAGTATGTTATTTACGTACAGTATGTACGTATGTTCCGACTTACACCGAAAATCGGTTTACGACGCCACCTAGGAACGGATCTGCGTCGTAAGTCGAGGACTTACTGTACATTGCACCTATGACAAAGACATTTCTGATTCTGAAAATGTGTTTGAGAGAGTGTGCACAGGGTAAATAGGAGATGAGCGAATCAATGCGCAGCACACAGCCTTACAGTGTAATTTATTTATCCATCTTAAAAAATAGAAAATAAAAATATGTCAAGTCAATGTTGATTTTAAACAAATCAATATATATGAAACCTTGGAGTGTCTTGGCTTTTTAGTCAACACCTGGTACAAAACAGTACCCAATATAAAACTGCTAAGTACAGTATATAACATGGTGTTTGGATAATGTCCAGATTGCATAAGATGCAGTTTCACAAAACGTATCATGGACGTTAAGCGACACACACCTGTACTATAATTTAAAACACAAGGTTGTTCTTAGTTGTGCTGACTTTATACACTTACTGCAATAAGACATAATGAGAGTACGACAGGGCTATTTTTAAACCCACCTGGTGACTCGGTCCCACTCTAATCTCTCCTTGTGTGCTGTTCAGCTGCCTGAAATACAGAAATCCTATTATCCTTCCAGGATGTGTTCAACCCATACACCTGTCTTGTTTCTACAGTCACTGGCTATTTTACTGGATAGACTCATGTGTGCACTGGTCCAACACCCAACTTATATGTGGTGATACCTTTTGATTGATGCAAGTTATGGATAATCATGTCAACTATATACAAAGATGTGGTCAAAAACTATGCAGGAATCTTATATAGGACATAAAGTGGGGGCAAAAGTCTGAGACCACTGGTGAAAATGCTTTCCAACCACAGTCAGCTGACCTTAGCTCCATCGAGCATTTATGGGAGTACTTTAAGACCAAAAAAAGCCAAGCATTCAGTAACATCACAAGAGCTTAAGCAAAATTAGAGAGCAAATGAGGGGAAATACCAAATACTAATCAATTCTAAAATGTGTCAACACACTTTTTTTTAAAGATTTGAAAGATCAAAATTTCCCTCAACTTATAAATCAATGTGTCAGAATCATTAAGAAATTAAACATAATGCCATTTAATGCAATTAAAAACATTTACTTTAAGGCTTTTCCACATTCTTACGTGATCCAACAAATCAGAATTTTTTTTTGTGCTCGACTTGACAGTGTCAGTCATAATCTCACTTTTTTTTTCAGGAAGCAAAACTTCTGAAAGAATTTTGTTGCCCAGTGATTTATTAACACCCCTTTGGCAGAATTCAAAGCTTCAAACATTTTTGTAACAGGTCACATTCTTTGCAACAAGAACGTTTTCTCCGCTCAGACTTGTTTCAGAGCAGATTTTCACTATTAGGTACACTGGCTGATCACTTTATTAGGTACACTGCCTTGTTTCTACTCTCATTATCCATTTTATCAGTTCCACTTACCTCCACCTTGCTGCACTTTGCAGATGTAAAGTCAGAAACAGTAACTCAGCTGTTGTTGCTCAGTTCGTGTTAGTCTTCCTCTAACCTTTCATCATTGCTCACAGGATGCTGGTGGCTGGACATTTTTGGTAGGTGGACCATTTTCAGTCCAGCAGTGACACCGAGGTATTTAAAAACTCCAGCAGTGCTGCTCTGTCTAATCCACTCATACCCGCACAACACACACTAAGGACATACTCACACTAGACAATCTGTGCCATGCCCGGGCATATTTGACCCCCAAAGCACAGTTTGGCACTGGTGTGATCTCTCCATACCGTGCCCCGACACAGTACGCCGAACCGCGTTCAGGTACGCTTGAAGAGGTGGCCTCGAGCATGGTTCACCGGAGTGAAGTAACAAGGATGTGTTGCTAATAATGTGATCAGTGACTATGTTATTCAGCAATAACATTCCTGAATGGTCTTGTCAGAGTCCTGATGTTGACCCAAAAGAAATGTGAAGCACCAAGCTGTTCTGTACTAAGGAATAGGCTGACATTCCTCCAAGGTGATGAGCAGGACTGATCAACAGTTAGCTGTAGTTATTGCCGCACAAGGCAGAGTCGCACCAGGTACTGAAAGCAAGGCTGCACATACTTTTGTCACTCATGGATATGTAGTAGTGGATCATGCCCTTAAGAATTAAATAACCATATAATGTAATATTCTTGTCTGATTTGGTTAGGTGGGTCCTATATATATGTATGTGTGTGTGTGTGTGTGTGTGTGTGTGTGTGTGTGTGTGTGTGTACATAATATACGCCGCAACAGTGACCTCTGCTGCCCCAGAGATTACGAATATGCCCCGTTTCCCTGTTTCCAATAAGCAAAATTCAGTTTAAAAAACAAACAAACAAAAGTAAAACCTGTAATGGTGCATTAAAATTTGCACAAAGGTCATATTTATGCTTGCACACTGTGTAGTGTTTCCTATCCCAAACATAACTATGCCGTACATAATCAAAAATGTACCGATAAAATGGCCAGTAAGCAGATACATGGCCTAATAAACTTACAACTAAGGAGAGCGCTTTGAATACATTTCAGATGCTGTAGTGTAGATACCAAATCTTAAGCAAATGCTATTAAGTGCTTAATAACAAACAAATCACCAGATTTTGGGTGAGCTGTACAACTCCAGAAAGTCGACCAAATAGTTCGCCATTGAGAAAATGTCCCTAACTTGTGGCATAAAACAAATTAGTTACATAAGTTATTTTAAGTTACCATTACGCGAACATGTCGTAAACCTACTATAACCGTTATGAACCACACACATACTTCAGGGCGTCTGAATAGTGCAGGAAAAGTTTTGGTCGCCATGACGCCTACTGTAGTTGCTGCACTTGGTGTTTCCACCCTTTAAACGGGTTCATTTTCAGTGTTAATCACAGCGGGGACCGGCCTATCAGCAGCACGGACGCTCGGTCCAAGTCCCGCCTATTTATCTTAAGTAGCCAATCTGCTCCGGATGGCAGCGTTCCCTCCAAAGGTTATATAAACATGGGCTTGAGCGTGAGCTACTCCGCAAATCGCTCATTTCACCGATCAAATAGGATCCTGACATTTATAAAAGCTAGAATTTACACTTCAAACCAGAGCAGGCAGCGATTTACGATGCCATTTGATCAGTTTTGTTAACGACATAAAAAAACTGTCAGATAGCTTTAATTCCTTCAGAATATTGACTAATTATGCGAATAAAACTTCTATTATATAACTTGTAATATTAATAATTACTGGGCGATCTGCATATGTTCGTGTTTTGCTCATTTGCTGGACGGCCTTCGATTTGCTCGTGTGTAGCCGAGCGAGACTAGCTGTCAAGTTCACTACCGTCTCTATCTGCAGCTTAATGCAAAAGTACTTACGGCGTCTGACAAACCACAAGCATTAAACACAACGATGCGTAAAGCAGAGAATGCATACCAACCTTCGCGGACTGAACAGGTCATCCATGGCGGAAGCGGTTTCAGTTGTGTTTACAGTTTGTTTGGTTCTGCGGCGGCGCCTCTAAAACTAGGCTATCCGCCTATTTCATACTCGCGACTCAAAATGGAGGCTCGGTTGAGGATTTTCTCCCCGAGCTCAGGCGATGACCTCAGCGCTAACGCGCCTGCCTACCGAGCTGCTGCCGTTCACTCAGCGCTCACTGAGCATGTGCCGTCTCCACACACACACACACACACACACACACGTCCCCGAGCCAACACACAAACAGCTAATTCTAGTGAGGAGGCGTTATGTGCAAGAAGAATTGCTATCAAATTACTTTAGCACACTTACAATACCGATATTTATCAGTTTAATCATTCTCAAGTGCACAAAGGCTTCATAGTTACAGCCTGCTGCAAACGGATGGTAGTTTTCCATGAAATATTGTTAATCGTTTCAGGAATTTCTAGATTCCACTGGAACTTGATGCTACATCAAGGATTCAGTGTGTAATTACAACAAAATATCAAAGTTAATTAAAAAGTTAATTAAAACCCCTTTAAAAAATGGTAAAATATAGCCACAAAGCCTCTATGCGAGACCATTTCAATCCTGAATCCAGAGAATTCCTGCCCAGTCATTTCACAGTCTCCAGAAACTGCTGAAAAGTGTGGTCATTGATCTAGTGTTTCAATTAACCATTTGTCCCACTTTTACTTGCTCTCAACTCTGGGATGGAAAGTCCATTAAACCATATGGCAAGGTGGTCACTATGAAAGACGATCACATTCCCATTCCCAAAAGACACCTCACAATCCCAACGACCAAGTCACAGGTCTTCTGTTCAAAAATTACAGCCACCATTAAAAAGGAACATTGCAATCTAGAGACCATACAAATGATCTGACTCCAAGTTTAGACAACTGTTGTACTGTCATAATGAACTCCAACCACCATGCTCCAACCACCTTAATGTATTTTGCAGGTCTTAACTCCTGGCATAAGCATGCTGTGGATAGGAGGCCAGTCCCTTACAGTACAGTAGTTTGGTTAATGATAATTGTTCAATAATTAAGAATTTTACAGCTAACAATTATGTAGCTGATTTTATCTGAACTATTAGTATATTGCAATATGTTTAAGTACATTTTTATGATAGGGAGGATATATGAATGATGGATACCAACAGTGCATTTGCAACTGCTCATTTTTAGTTTTATATTTTAGGGCCAAAGACCAATCCTATTTAAGAGGGGGGGAAAAAAAAAGAAAAAGAAAGAAATTCTCATGCCAAAGGAAGGTTTTAGAGTTACATTATTTTACTCTACATACATCCTCAAGCACAGGATTCTCCAATATCAGACAAAACTGGCTCAAAGTACATTCATTAGCAAGTAACAGGTCACAGCACAATTATAAATACTGCATACATTCTTTATTTCAGTAGTTTTGTTGATTCACTGTGAAGTGTTTTCAATCTGGCAGAGAAACCGTTCACTTCTTTAGATGCACCTTCTACAAACACTGGGTTAGTATGTACTGCCTGACCAAGCATTCAGTGTAGTCAGGAGGCCTCTTATTTCAATGGGTTCCTGAAGTTCTTCCCTGCAAATTGGACCTTATCACCCAGCTCCTCTTCAATTCTGTGCACAGAAAGCAATTAAGCAGGCATGTTCATTATGACAAACAGTTTACAGTATTGATGTCAAAGTATGTCACTGTACTACATTAAAAGACATGTAATTAGAGTGTAAAATTAAAGCTAGAATATCATCCATGCTGCATGAAATCAACTTTTGTTTTAATACAAATTTGGGAGAAGGGGGAAAGAAAAACCATGCTTATTATCCTAGGGTGATAGTGTTACTTGGCACATACATGCCAAGTAGGAACTTGTGGGAAAATAAATTGCAGATACCTGAGGATCTGGTTGTACTTAGCCAGGCGCTCTGAACGGCAGGGTGCTCCAGTTTTGATCTGGAAAAAGCAATTTCATAAATAAATAACCGTCTCTCACACGTCACTGTGTGAACCAAGTTGACCAAGTGTTATCTAAACAAGGGCTGTTGGTCTGTAGTTAAGCATTATGTCACACCCACACAAATCTTGCAAAAATTGTCCATGTCACCCACATTTCAATTGTAATTGTAGCTAAACAAAGGTTGAAAAACTTTCACCTGTCCAGTGCACAGGCCCACCACCAGGTCAGCAATGAAGGCGTCCTCAGTCTCGCCTGAGCGATGGCTCACCATCACACCCCAGCCACTGGACTGTGCCATCTTACAGCTACAAAGAAAGATAAACAGTTTGTTTGTGTAATTATATATATATATATATAAAAATAAAAAAGGGGGGGAAAAAAAAAAAAAAAAAAAAAAAAAAAAAAAAAAAAACCTCCATGTACATTTTTAGTCACTCATTCTAATTTCATTGGGTGCAATGATTTCTTTTTGAAAACTGTGTCAAAGGATACATTACAAAGTTGGAAGATGTTTAATCTAACAATAACAGAGAGTTGTAATAACTTGCTAAAATAAATAAGTAGTAACCGAAAGAATTCTTGGAACAAGACTCATCTAAATTTCTACATGCATCTGTTCAGACAACCTTTTACAGTCGCCATTTGCTTTATATGATTCATGCAACCAAACTGAAATTTGTATGGCTGTTATTAAATCAGAATCTTTGTTCTTACACATGTTCAACCATATCTAAATTTCACAAAAGTTCATAGTACAGGTAGTCCCTGATTTACTATGGAGATGCATTCCAACAAATCCAAGTTGAGTCAAGGCTTCGTCACAACATTTCCCAGTGCTCGTCACTCCCACCATATGACTACATCACACACTGCTTGACAGCATCATAGTGCATATCGTTTGGCTGGGAAAATTCGAAATATGGTTATGCTGAATGTGTATTTGTGCATCATTAGATTCCCATCATAAAAGTCAAAATATCACAAGTCAGGCTATCGTAAAACGGGGGAAGTACCTGTTTTTTTTTTTTTTTTTTTTTTTTTAAATACTACTTTGAAATATTTCTCTTCCAAAACTTTAGCAGGTAACAATTTTAGCCAACCGATCATAACATTAATAAAATAGCTTAACAGTACACATTTTTCATTAAAGTACCAAGTTTACTCAATTGCAAAATGCGTGTCCCCAGTTGTGATAATTCTGTTACACAGCGATTCAGACTTTGGGACTCATTTATTTCAAACCTACCTCTCATAATGAGGCCAGTGACAGTGGTGCAGCCACAGTTGCAGGAAAATTAACTTGCAGGAGCATTGCAAAAACACTGTGGTCTAACTGACATTTGTTTTAAATTTTAGTATTTAACAATTAAGCTTATCTAAATCTTAATTCTAAAATAAACAAAGAGTATAATTAAAACAAAAAAAAATTTAAGATTATTTTCACAAGATAGGACCCATGACATTTCAACAGAAGGGACACTAAAAATGATTGTTTATTTTACCAATTTCTATCTGATTTAATGCATTGGTTTAAAACACCTCACTAAATATTGTCTTTTTTTTTTAAATTGTTAGACAACAGCTTGAACTAAATCGGTAGAATAGTCCATTTTATTTTTGAAATACACGTGTGCAATATCCAAACTTGCCCTTAGTAACAAAACGTAGGAGGTTGGTGCAATAAACCGTTGCCACTGAGACCTACAAATGTAATGAGTGGGTTAAAAACTCACGCCTGCAGAGACTCTGTCACTGAGCCAATCTGGTTCACTTTAAGCAGCAGGCAGTTGCAGGCTTTCTCCTCCACCGCTTTGGAAATGCGTTTGGGATTGGTCACGGTCAGGTCATCTCCAACTACCTGAATATCTGTAGTGCCTGTGAAGTTGGTCCAGGCTTGCCAGTCATCCTGGTCAAATGGGTCCTCAATGGAGACCACTTCAACAAAGCAAGAAAATGTGAGCAATGGTTAAACACAGACAAACTACATAGTGACTATAATTAACTCACACCTAATGACCCAAAATGTGCATTAGCAACAGAGGACGTGATACCTGGGTATTCCTGCACAAAACTCTTGTACAAGTCAGCAAGTTCATCAGCGCTGATGTAACGGCTGGAGTCATCAGGTGACTTGAAGTCCAGATCATACTTTCCATCACGGTAGAACTCAGAGGCTGCTACATCCATGCCAATCACTACCTCATCTGTGTATCCTGCATTGCTTATGGCATTTTTCAGCAGCTCCAGGGCTTAAACAAACAGATATTGTGGTTAGAATTCTGCAGTATTATTTAAGAGATCATCTTTTCATGATCATACTGGTACCTTCTTTATTCTCCAGGATATTTGGGGCAAATCCACCCTCATCTCCTACATTGGTGGCATCCTTGCCATACTTTTCCTTAATAACATTCTTCAAGTTGTGGTAGACCTCGGCCCCAATGCGCATGGCTTCCTTAAAACTACTGGCTCCTACTGGCAAGATCATGAACTCTTGCATGGCCAGCTTATTGCCCGCATGAGAGCCACCATTTATCACATTGAAAGCCTTGAGGAAAGCAGACATTTCAAAATATCCACCTGTAGCAATACTGTAGTCTCAAGTTTTGCATTTAACTGAGCAGCAAATATAAATTCCGGACCAGAATAAAAACTGGTGTACACATTAATGTAAAGCAAGTGCTCTCTGCTTCTCACCGGCACTGGCAGAATGACCTCTGGATTTCCTGCAAGGTCAGCAATATGACGATACAGAGGCACACCTTTCTCTGCAGCCCCAGCCTTGCATACAGCCAGGGACACACCCAGGATGGCATTAGCACCAAATTTAGCTGAGATTTGGAAGAAAATAAACAAAACGTACAAAAATTTTATTTTACATTGATAGTAACTCTTTCAATATGATCAAAGGGAGCATAAATGCCTTCATTTCATGACAAATCAAGGCATAATAAAACAATTGCCACCACACAACAGCCATATGAGCAAACATGAAAGACTGAAGTGTATGTACAGCTTACACTTGTTATCAGTTCCATCCAGCTCCAGCATGAATTTGTCAATCTTCTCTTGCTCAACCACACTGAGTCCCTAGAACAAAAATAAATAAATATATATATATATATATATATATATAAGGTTGTGTGATCCAGCACTGCAACAATAACAGGATTCAATGGTTGGCTTTTGATGAACAGTCCTTACCTGTTCAATCAAGGCAGGTGCAATAGTCTGGTTGACATGCTCAACAGCCTTTGAGACACCTACAGTGCATAAACAGCATTATACACTCCATTTTGTCAATGCACAATCCATTTTTTCCCCATCCAAAAACTCCGTCCTTGGACAGTTTCGCCGGCTAAGCACCAGCTTTCTCGCAACCCTGACCAGCATTAAGCAAATAAAACTAAATGAATAATGCCATATTTTGTCCAGATTAAGTAGAGGAAAAATGAAGGAATCAACTTGCAATTGCATTTCTAAAACAAATCCCAGCACCAGTCTGAAAATGCAAATTTGTCTGCAGGTAAGAGTGTGCTTGCAGACCTTATGCTGATAAACCTGGCTGGTTGAATGAAAACATGGATTCAAACGTGTTGTAAATTAAAACAAGAATTATAAACCTCCTTCAAGAAGGAAATGCAACACAGACAATGGCAAAAGATGTTTGATGTTATCAACTCCATGGCATAGCTAGCAAGCAGTCTAGATTTCATTCCAATTTAAAATTTACTGCTGAAACGAGATTCAGACACCCTCCAAAGTTTTAAGTCTAGGCTAACGACATACTTATTTACGCAGGCTTTTGACTAGATTTAGACCAGGTTGCATGGCTTGGGTTGCTGAGGCCGGAGTCTGGAGTCATGTCTGGCCTGCCTGCCTTATCCGCTAGCCGGGAGTGTCGAGTGGGCGGTCTGGCTGAACTAGGCTTCGGTCCTCGTGATCTTGACTCATGCATCCTTGCCTTAGAATAAGGGCAGAGCTGGGGGTTCATAGTCAAAGAGTCTTATGGCGATCAGAGACATTGGGTTGCTGTCTTCTGCCTAACGTGGGGTGGCCAATGTCTCATGTGATCCCTCTTGGCTGTGTTTCCTACCAGTTCTCCTCTTTCTAGCTTTTCTAGCTATGCTGCTATAGCTAATGCTGCCGGGGTCTCATGCTACACTTGGCATCAGTGATTGACATGGCATCAGTGATTGTTAATAAACACTGTGCTCTTAATCAATAACTAATTACATTTTCTGTTTTCTCTCCGAGATGTGTTTCCGGGCAGTTCCAGCCCCACACATGATGTTCATCTGATGGAGCTCCACTGTGCATAATTCACATTTTATTCGACCATGACTCCATGACTTTTAGTTTCGCTCTTAGATTTATCATCTACGCCGCCCAAGGAGGTTGGGTCCCTTTTTTTGAGTCTTGGTCCTCCCAAGGTTTCTTCCTAGAACTAGGGAGTTTTTTTCCTTGCCACTGTCGCCCTAGGCTTGCTCAATTTGGGATTGGACGTAGTTATTAGGAGATAATCTAAACTTGTAAAAATTGCTTTGAGACAATGCTCCATTGTAAAAAGCGCTATATAAATAAATCCTGACTTGACTTGAAAACTGATCCTTTTTTTGGTTAAATAAAATTGGTCCTTAACCAAAAGCTCCAACCTTCCTCAATTTAGAACATCATTAAGGCCTATAAAAATAAATAAATAAAAAGTACTAAATGCAATTAGTTTTGGGTTGATTCCATAATTTTTCCATCTACTTTATGTAGAAAAACAAACAACCAAAAAAAAAAAAAAAAAAAAAAAAAAGTTAGTTATCACATTCATTCACTTGATCCACCTAATACTGTAAAGGGTCATGGGAGAGCCAATGCTTAGGCAGCATAGGGTAATACAGGGAAAACACTACACATGATCATCAGTCCATTGTAGGGCACATGCGCGCACATACACACTAGGGGCACTTTAGAAACACCAATTAGCCTAGCACTAGACTTTGAACCTGGAGTAAACCCACATGGAGGACATGCATCACAAAATTAGAATGTTTAGCCATTCATTTTGTGACAGACTGATTTATCCATCTGCTACAAAATAAAGCTGGATGAACAAAGTCCATAATAGGAACGCCATAATATTCATCAATAGCTGTATGAACCAAGACTGTCATTCAGGCATAAGGCCACATGCTCAACTCCTCAGGCATGCAGTTGCAGTCAACCTGCCCTGAAATGCATGCTGATCATTTCTCAATATTTTCATGCTGAATTCCAATCAATTGTTATTAAAGTTACCTGGTAACACCAGGGCAATGAGCATTTATTTCCATTCTAAGACAAAAAGCAAAAGAAACAGACACCGTTTGCAGTGTGTCCTGCATTTTGTATAGAGATGGACAACTAAGACCTTACTGGATAAAACATTGATTGTTAGTGTTATTTCTTTCCTAAAACTTGGTTGTACTATCCTCCAACAACCCCAATCTTTCCATGAAAGGGTTCTACCTGTGTCTTACAGTTTTAACCTACTCTTTGACAAAACTCTATATTATGTGTCACCTGTAGAACGTGCTTCAGGTCAAAAGTTCCAGTGTTGCCTAACAAATTTTAAGTACTTCCTTCTGGCACACTTTCACATTTTGTTGGCACCAACATGGGGGTGTACATTTGGGCAATCCTTTTCTGGGTCACCTAGTCGCAGTCTACAAATCAGGACTTAACAGTTAAGGTACTGGTCCATGGACCACAAGGTCCAGGGTTCAAATCCCACCTCTGCCAAGCTGCCACTGTTGGGTCCTTGAGCTAGACCCTTAACCTACAATTGCTTGGATTGTAAGACTATCAGTTGTAAGTCACTTTGGGAAAGGACATCTACTAAATAACAAATGTAGACAAAATCTGTAACCATGATTCTTGGAGTATCACCTCACAATCTTCCTCACGGTGTATGATGCACTTGCATCCTTTCACAGGCAGGTTGCATTCAGCTCCAGTGTTTTAAAAACTTCTAAATTATTGCTGATTTTCCAGGAATGTAGCTTTGTTTATAGACACTGATGTTTAAAGGTCAACACGCTGTCCTTTGGATGTAACAGTTTTTGTCTTGCTCAACTCTCACCAAAATGATATTCATGTTCACATTCTAGTATTAGCTTATCAATTAATGAAAAATTACACACCTTTTCCTAGGTAGCGTGACTTATCATTGTCTCTCAACTCCAGAGCTTCATAGATTGGCCGGTAGAACGCTCCACTAGGAACAGCAGCTCGAAATAGACCTTCAAATGATGAAATCAGACAGGGGTCAGAAACTGTGGGACATCAATATGAGCCAACAAAGAGTGTTTAAACAAACCAGAAAGAACCTGAAGATAGCTTAGTTCAGCGAACCATGAAAATCAAGAGAGGGGTCACCTTTTTCTGTGTAAAGGTCCACTTCTACAGTAGGGTTTCCTCTGGAGTCAAATATTTCACGGGCATGGATCTTCACGATGGACATGTTTTGCTGATAAGAATGGAAATTGAGCTATAGATTACCATGTCTACACCCTATAAACAATTCTTTTGACTGAGCAATAAATACACCTGTCCACTGAATCTACTTAACTATCTACCATGTATAAAAGCTTAAACGTGTAATTTCCATAAAGACACTTTCAATGAATTGTAAATTTAGTAAGCAGAACTCATGATGTGAAAAACTGAGATAAGGTTCATCTCAACTAGCATACAGTGGTGCGAGAAAGTTTGTGGACCCTTTACAATTTTCTGTTTTTCTGAATAAATGACCTAACCACCAAAAGTAGTAATTGTAGATAAGAGAATACACCTGAACAAATTAAACACTACTAGTACTAGGTAATTTATGGAGGAAAATAATCCAATATTACACAGTTGTGAGTGGAAAACATGAATATTTGCTTTCAGTATTTGGTGACACCTTGTGCAGCTACAACTGCAACTACACATTTCTACAACTATCGGAGTCCCCAAGAACAGCTTCAACTCTGGGGTGTTGGTGGGTTTCTTCACATGATCTTCCATGACCATTTCTGTTGGATTATAGTCAGAACCTCCATTACCACCTCATCCATCCACAAAATGTTTTTCCAATAGCTTTCTGGATTGTCCATGTGCCACATGATAGGCAGAAATGCTCTGGAAAATCTGGAGGGTAAAGGCTTACACCTTGCAACCCTACCAAGCACACCACGGTTTTTCAGTATCCTCATGGAGGACTCACACCATGTAACGTCAATAATACATGATGTAAGAGTGCCATTTATTGGCTTAGACGTTACCCTGGGTTACTTTGCGACCTCAGACTATTACACACCTTGCTCCTGGAATGATCTTTGTTGGTTGACTATGTAACAATGGTGTTGAAATTCCTCAGTTTGAACACAATTTGACTGAATTCCAAACTCTAGAGGTTGTTTTGTAATATTTTCTAGTCTAATGAGCATCAACAACTTTGTGATTCTTAGAAAGCCTTCTTGTTCACCCATGATACACTTCCACAAATGTGTTTTGACTGTTCTTTAAATACAAGTGTGCCCGATCATGCCTGATTATCATCCCATTGGTTGAAAACACTAGATTCACCTGCAAATCAACTGCTAACCCTAGAGGTCCACATACTTTTGTCACTCACAGATATGCATGTCGTTATCCTCAGTAAAAATAAATGACCAAGTATACTTGTTTCATTCATTTAACTGGGATATCTTTTAGTTTTTATAAAAATCTGCTTTATTAATCCCTTTCATGTCATTTATTAGGAATAGAGAAAACTCTACAGGGTGAAATTAAAATTAATTTCGTCTCTCAGAAAAGAAGTCCCAGCACGTGTCACAGTCATGTTTCATTTTGAATGTGACTTTGTACATGTGCAGTGTTTTATTTGCTCATCTTGTATATGATGTATCACAGCAGATCTGTAACTCTGGAAGAGCTTCAATAGATGGCAATCATAGCGTTAACAGACCTAAGCCTGGACTTCTCTAATTAGGTCACATCCAACAAAGCGCTGGGATAAGACTAAGTGGATTACACATGGTCACTCACTTACATGTATTTAGGATCCTTTCCTCCCCCCCATTTCAATCAAAATAAGTAACGTGATCGAAGTAAAAATGTAAGGGCATTAAACAATGACAGTTGCAGGTGACATCCCTCCATGGACCAAGGCCTAATATGCGATTACATGCTTCCGGTTTATTGTATCAATCAAGAAACTGCGAATTACTCCTGCAATCAATAGATGAGCAATTTATAAAATTTCTTAGCACCGTAACACCTTATGTGAGAAAACACTACAAAATTCACTCTAAACACAACGACGACATAAAGCGCTTTAGTTCACGACATAGTTGACAGACAACGGATCTTAAAATAGTTTTGCTTTCTTACCTTAGTTTGGTCAAATCAGTTAGCTGACGGCCAAGACCAGCCAATTCTCCGTCTAAACGTGGGACTGATAGCACGTGTGTTCCCACCTTTATGTCGACGTTCTCAATTCTCGTGTTATGGTTGGTTAATGCTTAATATTGACGACGGAAATGTCCAATTAGTGAGCTGAGTAAATGAATTACCATCCAATCCAATAGTAACGGGCGGAATTGAACCGATATACAGGTGAAAAAACCATCCCAGACTGTAGGGGGTGTGTTACGCTTCTCTATCCTTAACTGTACAGCATACAGTATTTCTTAGTATAGTCTGTCTCCATCTGCTGTAAGAAAGCACAGTTTTTTGTACCTTCTCTTTAACATTGAATCTATAAAAGATAATATATTGTACATATGCACTCACGGACCACTTTATTAGGTACACCTTGTTTCTGCATTTTATCAGCGCAACACACACTAACATCACCACCATGTCATTACATTACATTACATTTACAGCATTTAGCAGACGTCCTTATCCAGAGCGACTTACAATTGATACAGTCTTACAATTGATACAGCCTTGCTCAAGGACCCAACAGTGGCAACTTGGCAGAGGGGGGAATTGAACCCTGAACCTTTTGGTCCATAGTCCAGTACCTTTCCCACTAGGCTACCACAGTCCCAGATGTCACCTGTCACTGCAGTGCTGACAATGATCCACGAACCAAATAGTACCTGATCTGTCTTGGTAACGTCAGACACAAGTTTACATCAATACACATGTTTACTTAAATTAAATATACACTCAGATCTGGCCAATTTAGCATAATGAATTAACCTAATGCATGTCTTTGGACTGGAGTACCCGAAGTAAACCCACATGGACACAGAGAGGATATGCAGACTCCACACAGAAAGTACCCAGGCCGCTTCACCTGTGGCCGAACTCAGGAACTTCTTGCTGTGAGGCGCCGTACTTAATGAAGTGATAAGTGAGTTTACAACATGGTCATATACAAACACACAAAAGATCATCTCACCAGAATTGTGACTGGAAGATGAAACTGACAGACAGGTATTGCCAGCATGTTTCATGGCTTGTGAATAAAAATCACTTTGCTTCCAGGCAAGAATTGCTTCTAGAAGTCAACGTAGGTCCTTCTCAACCAATTTCTGAAAGAACACTCTGCAGGGAACTGCATATCATGAACATATGGAGCTGTGTGGCACTCAAGAGGCCTTTGCTCACTTCTGCTTATAAAGTTGCCTGGTTACAGTGGGTGAAAAGACACAAAAATTGGACTGTTAGTGTTGGGATTCACAGCCTTGGTCCTGTTCCCACTCAATCATCCTCCTGTTAGCACGTATTTTGGTTCTCCCCTGCCTTTCTTTGTTCCTTTCTCTCTTTCTTTCCCTTTCTGTGGCTATGTGGCTACTCGTGGGCTGTACCTCTGTATCGCATGTCTGTGCTCACAAGTCATGCCGAATCGTGTCAAGTCGAGTAGGTACCACATAGCGGAAAAGCGCTACTTGTGAGCTTGGTTGATTCCAAGCCTTAAAACAGGTGGTTTTGAACCCCTATTGAGGCTGAACCTTAAGAGTTTGTGACTAGAAATGTGTTATCTGGTCAGATGAATCTTTTTTCTGATGGTGAATGTTTCTTGTTTCTGATGGTGAAGGTTCTTCGACCTTCAATGAAGACTATGTGCAAGCTGTGATTCAAGCTGTAGAAGGTTCTGTGATGTTCCTGGGAGTGTTTTAATAATGTGGAAATGGGTCCTTTAGTTGAGGTGACAGTAAATTTGAACCACAATGCCTACACTGAGTTTGCCCATTTGCTTACTGAGGAATGTTATTTAATATAACGGGCAAAAGGCAAAACCTGGCACACACATGCAGGTATTGTTGTTGTTTGTTTGTTTGTTTGGCTGTCTTATTTAACATCGCTATCAGCATAAATGACCATTGTAACAGATACAAGGTTACACTGATACACAAGGTCACATTGAAACCAGTCATATATATATTTATATATTTAGCATAGCCATGTCTTTGGACTGTGGGAGTAAACCAGAGTACCCAGAGTAAATGAGCAATATTGCTTACTACAACAAAGTTTCTGAAATAAAAGGCTGGGTGAATGTGTTGGATTTGACACAATGTACACAGCTTGTTTCCTGTTCCCTGACTCACAAAGTTCTTTAACTGAGTGTTGTGCGTTGCTGGCCAATCTCTCTGATTTCACAGGCTGTGTGTTGGTATGCACTTCCGACACCCACATCTACAGTATGTGTACAAGCACTGAGAAAGCAAGTTTTGCCTCCTTTAAGTATAAGATTCACCCAAATTCCCACTAAGAACTATAGTGTTCTATGCTATTCTATTAAGCACAAAAGAAGTGAGTCGGAATAAAGCCCAGTGGGATATCCCTGAACCACAATAATAGCACTGCAAGTTGTATATTAAATATTACAAAATCATCAGTGTAGTGTAGCTGTGGAATGTCAAATGTAATAAGAAAGTTCATGGTATCAACAACAGGTGGTAGATGACACAGTGTTTGTTTTTCCATCCCAGACAGAAGTGTCATATGGTACAAATATTAAGATTTTTTTTTTGCATTTATTTAGCAAGCACTTAAAAATAAATGTTGGACAAAACCTGTTGTTGTCAGGTGATTTAAGTCGACCCTTTACTTTTTTGTTTAAAATTTCACTTGTACTACAGCTAAGCCAAACCCGAATTGTCCCTAAATGTATCTTTGCCTGAGTAGGAAAACCATGCCAGCAGCATGTAAGCTCAAACCAATAAAAAATAGGGGCTGACCTGATTAAAAAACAAATAATTTGTTAACTGATATTTAACCATAAGTGCTTTAACGTCAGAAAACTCTCCACTTGTATTTCTTTCAAACACAAAGGAAATAATAAAAGGTTCAATATTTTAATTCTCATGCATTATTATATCCAAGGACACTAAACACCTTTACTAATAGTCAGGCATGTTTATTTTCACAACAGATCTCTCTATCTAGCTTTCACTCTCTCACACAAATACTACCCCAAATTAGAAAATGTTGGGTTAGTATGGAAAATGTAAAAAATGTCCTTTTTTGTGGAATGGTATACAGGCCTGAAATGCAGGAATGTATGTATATTAACAAATTAAAGACAAAACATGGAATATCTTGTTCATACTGCCGACAATGTAAGACACACTGCCTGTTTTGTGTGTGTGTTTTTTCTCTTTTGTCCATACTGTCCGAACGTTTTCTGATTGGGGGTTGTACAAACACATTTTCCATACTTTCCCCCAAAGGATAAACTGATGAAACCAACAAAGGGACAGTAGATCATTTGTGAGCAACTAACAACTCATTTTGATTTAAGAAAATAACCCTCAGGTCAAGTGTCCGTATGGACACAGCCCCCACCGACTTCTTCCTCACTCTGTCTTTACAAATGGTTGGTGTAATGCTGGAAGTGTTGGAGGAGCTTGTTTTGTTGCTCCTCTATGTCACAGGTCCTCAAGAGGCGTCTTTGATAGCCAGCTGATCCCAGTGTTCCCCCTCCCTTTTGTCTCATAAACCGACAACTGGGATCTCATTAGCAGAGAAAGGTGAGGCAGTGAGCTGTCACCTTGGTTACAGTCCTGAAGTGAGTCTCTGGGTAAAGTCCATACCTGTGGAACCTCAGACCCTCCAAGCACATGATTGTGGAAAATACATATCACTAAATCATATTAATGGAACAATTTAGATTAGGGCAAAGCATCTTTCTGGTGATGTGAACAGAGTGATATATTCTATCAAGAAAACTAGTGAGGGCTTGGGGTGTTTGAGTGTTGGGAGGTTTAGATTTTCTCAACATTGTTGATCGTTCCTGTTAAATTACACATATAAACTTTGAACATTTCATACTCAGAAAGGAACCCGATTATATTTACAAAAAAAACAAACAAATTATATTTGTGTTTTCATTGTAACTCATACCATCTGAACTACATTGTTTTGATGTTAGATGTTGACTCCACCACACCAACCCTGCCAAAAACAAAAACATTCTATGGACACAGGTGTGGCGTTTTCTGTTGGGATAGGCAAACCCAGTTGTCTAGAGCATCAAAATACACAATGAATGTAAGGTTATTTGGAATTTTTTAAATAAAAATTAAATACAAATGCTTGAGAGTAAGCTAATATCATTATACAATTATGCTCATTTCCATATTTGACTTTGAAATATTTCACAGGCCTATTATTGATATGGTCAATACGTTAATCAATGGCATTGTGTAAAACATTAGATTACCCACTAATGTGAAAGAAATAGCCTAACCTTCACCATGGCCAGTGTATGAATATTTAGCATGTTTCATGCAGCTGTCTGTAACTGTTTTAAATGTTTCTTACAGATAATGGCATAACAAACATTGATTTGTCTTACCAAATGGTATGCTGCCTGGGAGTTCACACATAAGCCACCTGCTGCAGTGTGCAGTACCACTGCTGTCAGTGGAAAAGGAAGTGCTGCAAGTTATGCAAGGGGCTGCACTCATGCCCTCTGTCAACTCTCTTACACATCATAACTAAATAAAACTGAACTGAACTGAATTAAACATGCAATCCTCTCTTTTTAGCTCTAAACAAATTACCCAGGTCTGGACCTCGGTGACATCACACCCAGCCACGAGCATGAATTACATACATAGTGCCTTCCACCTGACAATTATGCAATTGATATGATATTATGGAATTCCTAAAAATAACACATCTTTCTAAACACATACAGGAGCTCCAATGGGTGCCGCCACTGCTTAAAAGACAAATTATCTTAAAAGGATAAACATATTAATTTACATTGAAGAAAAACAATACATATGGAACATAATCTGGTCACTGAATAGTCTTATAGTAACGTATTATTTTACATTGAAGAAACATTCTGAACAAATGGTAGGTCCTTATTGTTTGTTTGTGTAACATCACATCAGCATCAATGGCTATTTACGACAGGAGCAAGGTTACATTGATACTTGTCAGACACATTCATACTGGGACAATTTAGAACAACCAGTTTACCTAACACATCTTTGGGATGTGGGAGGTAACCAAAATACCCAGTGCAAACCCACACAGACTTATGGAGGACATGCAAACACAGGCAAAAGTCGGGATTGAACCCGGGATCTCTAGAGCTGTGAGGAAATTGCACTAACTACTTGCGCCATTGTGGTGAGCCAACTCTTATTAAATTGTGCTGTGCAATTTCAATCACCAATCAAACCGCACAAGAATGCAGCCAATATATAATCATATCCAAATAAAACATAACATTGCATGTACAAATATCTAGAAGGACGTTGAGGTTATTGTAAGTGGGTTGGTTCTGAGAGGACAGTGTCATAACACAGTGCAGTAACTCCCCTGCTGAGTGCGTTTTCTTTTCATCACATGGATATGGGTTTTTTGGAAGTTGGGTGTACCTTTTTTGACCAAACTGAGGTTTGGCCCCTCATTGCTTCAACCCAGTAAACTGTTAAGAGTCAGATAAATTTAAGATGACCGACTTGACTTCAATATGTCAGCTTTTTATTGCAACATTCGTGTTATGTGGACTGTTTTATGAAAACTGTTGCGTAGAGACATTGACAAGTCACTTCATGCAAGTCTAGGTTGAGTCTCAAGTCTCTGCTGTGTGAGGTAAGGTCTGAGTCTCTAGTCTGTGAGTCTGAGTCAAGTTGCGGGTCAGTAAATGAGGGGCCTGAGTGCAACATGTACTGAGAGGCTCGAGGCATGACTTTCACATTGCAAGTCTAGCCCTAGGTTCAAACCCAGCTCCTCAGAAACCGCTGTTTCCAGCAACTTGTCCTTTCCTCTGAGCTCCAGGAGCTCCATTAAAATAGTTTTAGACAGTAGAACATTTAGCATCATCTCATTTTGTTTATTTAAACAAGATATCCTACAGGTGAATTATATTATGATTAAGATTTTGTACAGTAAATACATTATGTAAAATCAAATAAAAAATGTCTTACTTAGCATTCCTAAATGATGTTATTTAATCATTTTTCCATGTGTTTCAACATATGAATTACACATTCAGACCACACCTAAATGATCTACAGAAACTTTTGTTTGAGTTTTTTCTGCAAATGCAGTGATTTCCGAGATTTTTAATGTCACATACTGAAATACAGGGCATGGTATTCTAGACTTGAGTTATGTTTTATCTTGAGCTGCTAAGGGGTGGGGTTTCTTAAAGGCTTACCTCATCCACATTATTACCTGGTGAACGTCTCTGGTAACCTGACCAATCCCAGGTCACAAAATACACCCGTGTGTGCATGGAACACAGTGATTGGCTGGTGTATGAATACGACACCTGGGCAGGGCTCCAGAGTGTACCTGAAGAACCAGATCTTTTTGTGGGAGCAGGTTCTTCGCTTCAGGAGCTTAAGGAGATTGTGTTCCTTGTAGTGCTTGAGATTTTCCATCTAGTATTATGCTAGCATTCTGTCCCCACAACACCAGACGCTCTACTGAAAGTGTCTGGTCGACATGGAAGAGGCAGTAGTACCTTCAGAAAATGGAAGGACCAGGAAGTGAAATTCTTTGGCTGAACCAGCACAGTAAGGCAACACAATGGCATCTCTTGTTCACGGCTGCATCCCGAATGACCATCACAAGAATCGTAAGGGTAACTTAAACATTCTTCATTTACTACTAGTTGTTCATTATTTAAAAATATTGCTCAGTAGATGAATACACAGAAACATAGATGCTCAGTAGATAACTATACCCTCCGTGACCTGATCAACCTGTTGGGTCAGTACAAAACAACTGGAAAGAAAACGAGAACCTATTTGTTTAAATCATAAACATACAATGTGTGTTATATCTGAAGCAGTAATTTAATGCTATTACACTTTCACACTATAATGGGTTTTAACCACCTTTTTTTAAGTTGTACTGTGTCCCCAGTGTGATCTGGTACTAGTTCTTTCATACAGTTTTAGAAAGACAGGCTTGTTCTATTACAATTTACGGTTATAATTAGTTAGGGGGCTAAGTAAGCACCTGTCAATATCCCTTTGATAAGACAAAGGGCAAGAGATAGATATGCGATGAATATTCATAATTGTAGAAAACATTACCATCGCAAACAGCAAGCATTAGTAAAATTAGGAAATGTTTTAAAATTACTTATTTCTACTAGGTTTCCCTACCGTGGCTCTGTATGATACAGAACGTGTTTGGTTTCTTAGTGAAGAAGTCTGATATGTACAGATGAGGGGCCAGTCAGGTGCAGGCACAGGTGTAGTTAGCCAAGGTGCCATTTTAATTGCTGTGACTAAGCACTTTCATTGTCACTTTAATGGCCTGTGGCAAATACTGTGTTGTACACGACAGACATGGATTTGTTTTGAAAAAGATGCAACCAGCTAGGCTCCCCTGAGTTTATTCCTCTCTGTGGAGTTCTCTGAGGCGACGGTTGCCACAGAGGAACTTCAGAGAGTTAATTAGCCATAGGTAACTTTTGGCAATGAGCTGGTGGGGCCTTAGCAATACTTCATGGTATATTAAAGAAGTGCAAAAACTTGGGGTGTTAGATAGTAAAGCAGGTAAGGATCATTAAGTTAAATAAATACAACACTATAAAATTAGAATTAAAGACAATTTTCTGTAATTAGTTAATGCAATGATTGACATTTTAATTGAATGGGAATGCATTATTATTATTATTAGTAGTAGTAGTAGCATAATAATACAAAAATACATAGATATGGGTGACCACTCTACTCAGGGATAGATAATTAACAAAGAATTATCTTCACAGTACTGTGCTTTGGCTAGATGACAGACCGTAGGATATGCCACACATCTTTCACATTCATTGGGAGGTATTCATGTAGGTAGAAATTTAAGTTCTACACCATTTCTCTACATCCTGTAACTTATGAGAGACCAAAATGTTTACATGGACAGTCATCTCCATCTTACGAGGCAGTTTTGGATGTAACAGAATTCTCTAATACTGCCTGGTAATGATGCAGATGGCCCTCTACGTACATCGACTGAAATGTTGACACATGTATGCACACAGGATGCAATGAGCACTAGAAGATGCAACTATGTGGTGTAATTAATAATTAATTATAAAAAGTTCTGGAGATTAAAGCAGTCCACTATGAGATGATAACTATTATTTATTTATTAGGTGGCATTAGGAGGTGAACTTTGCTCTTAGTGCACATCTTACCTGGCAGTGCTGGGCTGATCACTGGTGTTCTAACACTGTCTGGTAATGATGCACACTTGAAGCAACAAGAGAACCAAGACTTTGGAGGTGTGTTATGTATTTATCATGTAGAATGATTACAGTTTGTCTAAACAGTAATCCAACATCATTGTTAATTTTGAAAAGGCTACTAAACTTGTCTTTGCACGATATATATGTTCAGTATCCCTTGAAAACCAGATTAAAGCAAACTCTTTGTAACTGACATGAGAAACATGAAAGGAAGAAATGGACATATTAAATCATGAGAAAAAGTTGAACATACACGCCACCTTTTATCCCACTTTTGTTATGAGAGTTTTAATTCAACCATTATTTTTGCAACCCCACCCTGTCACACTGGCATAACAGGATGACTGCCACACTGACTGGTGTCCTTATGACCACCTCCCCATCATACACACATACACACCCATCCCTAAAAATGTGCGCTGTCAAAATGTGATTGGCCCTTCCTAGCCCACTTCCATGGCTTATTGTGTTAGTGACACATGAGATGTGTGTGAGAAAAATTGTCCTTTTTTGTTATCTGTAATGACAGAAAAGGAAGTCAGTAACGGAAAAGATTACTAGTACTGTATAGAGATCAGCCATATAGGTAGAGGTGCTGATTTGTGATACTTGGTGCTTAGAATATACATTTTTTCCAGCTGTACATTTCATGTTAAGCCACATTTGAATCATAATCGTGCACATTCACATCAAAACTCACTGGGTAAGTGCTAAATAAAATGACCTGTAACAACCATGTCATGTTCATGGTAATGTTTGCCAAGGGCCTGCTCTTAAAGTCTAGTAACCAAACCTTTCTTTACTTTACCCCAACCCCCACCAGTGGCAGCATTTATACTGCTCTATTCATCTTTATAAAGCTTCCATGAACCTCTTCAATTACTCATTGTCATCTGCTGCCTTTATCCATCTGCCTTTTAAAAAACTTAAATGACCACACCTAATTCTGTCCTCTCACTGTCTGTCTTTGTGCAGTTTTTCAACACAGTCCGATTCTTCTTCAAACAATTAATTCAGCCTTATGAAGTCCTCTGATTTGCGTCTTACCAGGCATGTATAGATGTTGATACATTCTCTAATACTGCCTGGTAATGCTGCCAATCACAAGGAAATGTATCATCATTGTGATTTTATTTCTTTCAGTCAGTAACATTTTTCCATTCACCTGTTAACTCCTATTCATCTGCTGACGTCATATTTTTCTGCGCAAAACCAGTCATTGTACGTATCAGTACTAAATAATGTGCATAAGTCATTAATTATATACAATAAAATGTTTTTAATCAAAAATGTGTGTCTGGTTATATGTTACATTGTCCACCATGTGTTATCTTCATACAATCTAGTGGAAAAACAGAGCAAATAAAGTGAGCATTAACAGTCAGGATTGGCAATGCATGTGGCATGAGGTTCATACTGTTGTATCATGTCTCATAATCTCACGCCACCGAAACCTTCATACTCTAAATCTTAAAAAGACCCAAATAAAACCACTCCCGGGTGAAGCACATTCTGAGCTTTCAAGATCAAAACTTTTTTTTTCCAGCATCGCAAACCGACATTGCTTTTTAAGCAATACTGTGGGTTTGCCATCTGATCTGTCAGCAAATTTTGTTCTGGCTTAACAGGAATATAAGTTACAGCCAAGGATTATAGGGGGCGAGATGTTAGACAATCGGGGAAAAATGCTTGAATACTACTGAGTTACAGCTCTGTAAAGTTCAGCAAGCAGTATCCAGTAGTCAGAAACTGATATTTATGGAGCCTGATGTTTAGAAGAACATTAACAAAAATAAGGGAATAGTACAACCTAGCACACCTCACAAGAAAGATCAGGTCAGTGTGACTGTTGTGCTACAAATTGACTGCTATATCTATGTAGCAGTGGTCCTATGCACCTATAAAGTGCACTTATAAATGTATGTTAGGTGTGCCTAAAATGTGTATATATTTAGAAGAATCTTAATAACTTATGTATTAATATTATTTTACATTCATTATATAAGGCCTATATAATACCAAATTATTTTCTTATCAGTCAGGTTGTTAATTAGCATCTAGCTTCAAATGGTCTAGGCCAAATATGAATGCTATAATGGGTATTATGATGCTAATGGACAAAAGTAGTAAGCTGAAATGATTAAATGTCAAAGATGTGTAGTTGGGACCAAAAGCCAGAGACCACTAGTGAAAATGTTTGTTTGGATCTACAGTATGTGGAAATTCATACTGCAGCAAGATACTGACCCAAAACAAACCTCAAAGCTTTGCAAAAATACCTGAAGAATACAGAAGATTAAGGAGTGTTGACTGTCAAGGGCTTTCTTCCACAGTCATCTGACCACAACCACACTGAGCATTTATGGGGGCACTTGAAGGCAGTGGAGGCTAAACATTTAGTAATGTCACAAGATGCTGTTTGGAATATTGTAAAATTATGCTGGGATAACATGGATTATTAGATTTTACACACAAATGAGGAGACCATGCCAGCTCGAATATATGCTGTCATTACTTGACAAAAGGTCAAACTACCAAATCCTGAAAGTCATTTACATTTTCAATGTTTTGGCCGGACTTAACGATATTTCAACTTCGAATGCAATACACATAAATACACATTCAGCAGAAACCGTACTCTGAATTTTGAATTTTGACTTTTGATATGCAATATGCAGTAAACACAGTACTCTTCCACACTCTGATAAGGAAGTTGGCACAGTGTGACGTAGGGAGTCACATGGTGGCAGTGATTACTCAGTAAATTACATTAAATATTAAATACTTTATTATAAAATAAGCTTTATAGATTTTGTGCAACTGTAGTTTAATATAAGTGTTTTAATCACATTTAAGGGTAAGTTTCGCTCTTGATACACTCCTCTGCTCGATTTGGAACTCTGCAGTGTCTGACGTAGGGAGTCACGTGGTGGGAGTGATGAAAGCTGGGAAACTAAGCCTAGCAAGGAAAAGTTGCGGTCATGTACAGTTTTAAACGTTTAAAGGAACATTACGCTATGATATATACATCATATATTAAACTCCTCGATTTACAATAAATTCAGCTTACAATGGATTTTTCGGAGCATATCCCAGCGTAAGTTGGGGACTACCTGTAGAAGCATTGTCACAAGTGGCCTCAGATGTTTTGCCCAGACTGTATGTTTTTGCAAATATCAATGATGCCTCAATAGTCCATACATTTACATCATTTAGCAGTCACTTATGCAGTGTGACTTACAATTGATACAGTCTTACAATCCAAGCAATTGTGAGTTAAAACCCTTACTCATGGACCCAACAGTGTCAGCTTGGCAGAGGTGGGATTTGAACCCTGGGCCTTGTGGTCCATAATCTAGTTCCTTAACTGTTAGGCCACCGCAGTCCCCAAGAGCACTTTGCTAGCTCACCACCACAGTGACTCAGGTTTGCTTCCTGGTGGTGCCATCTGGCTGGGTCAGGCATCATGCAGGTATGACTGTCCAAGCGTGAGGAAGGGGAGATCACTCGGGAATCACCCATTCGTTCTGCAACAGTGACTCTTGCCGACCCTGCAATGGACTGGCTTCCCATCCAGGTCTTAATGTTTGTGACCTTATTTACATTAAATCCTAACAGGATTTAGTTGAATTGTGTACTTGGGCTATTGCTTATTTGTACTAGCATGAGGTAATGTCTACTAAGAAGAATTCACGGCACTTCTGTAAGTCCACAGCCGAATAGGGTGTCCTCTTATGCTGTAGCCCTAAATGTAGGTAAATGTAAAAGGAAGAATTAAAACTTCTTGAATAATGGTAAGTACGTTTGTAGTATGTTTTTTTATTATGCACAACAAATCTAGCTAAAATACTGTACCTGGCATCCCATAATTCTATCACTCTCAAGATTAATGGAGTAAAGTGTGGTGCCGAGCTAGCCCACGCTCGTCTCGGCATGCATTTCAAGCCTTTATTTCTTAAGTTTTGATTTTCCATTGCCTGACACTGTAAATATCAAATAATTTGTAATGAGTAAGTGAGCTATATACAAGTCCAATATATGTAGTATCTATGTACAAGAACTGACTTCCAAATTCTATGTGTCAGTGGTTGCTTTGAAATTTGTGAATGCATGATTGACCTAAAAAACTTATCAAGTCCTAAAAGTATCCAATATACATATTACGAATGGTGAATGTACAGTGTGCTTAAATGTTTTGTGGACATTTAGAATTTTTTCTCTATTGTCCTGCCTATTTGACCTAAACATCATCGGATTTTTTCCACACAAGTCCTAAAAAGTAGATAAGGAGAACCCAGTAAATAAATGAGACAAAAAATATTATACTTGATCATTTATTTTTTGAGGAAAATTATCCAATACTGCATATTAGTGAGTGGCAAAAGTATGTGAATCTCTAGGATTATCAGTTAATTTGAAGGTGAAATTAGAGTCAGGTATTTTCAATCAATGGGATGACAATCAGGTGTGAGTGGGCACCCTGTTTTATTTAAAGAAAAGCGATCTATCAAAGTCTGCTCTTCACAACACTTTTGTGGAAGTGAATCATGGCACGAACAAAGGATATTTCTGAGGACCTCAGAAAGTTGTTAATGCTCATCAAGCTGGAAAAGGTTACAAAACCATATCTAGAGTTTGGACTCCACCAATCCACAGTCAGACAGATTGTGTACAAATGAAATTCAAGACCATTGTTATCCTCCCCAGGAGTGGTCGACCAACAAAGATCCAAGAGCAAGGCGTGTAATAGTTGGCGAAGTCACCCCCAGGCCCCCAGGGTAACACCTAAGCAACTGAAGGCCTCTCTCACATTGTCCAATGTTAATGCTCATGAGTCCACCATCAGAAGAACACTGAACAACAATGGTGTGCATGGCAGGGTTGCAAGGAGAAAGCCACTGCTTTCCAAAAAGAACATTGCTGCTCCTCTGCAGTTTGCTAAAGATCACATGGTCAAGCCAGAAGGATATTGGAGGAATGTTTTTTGGACGGATGACACCAAAATAGAACTTTTTTGTTTAAAAGAAAAGCGTTCTGTTTGGAGAAAGAAAAACACTGCATTCCAGCATAAGAACCTTATCCCATCTGTGAAACATGGTGGTGGTAGTATCATGGTTTGGGCCTGTTTTGCTGCATCTGGGCCAGGACAGTTTGCCGTCATTGATGGAACAATGAATTCTGAATTATTGCAGAGAATTCTAAAGGAAAATATCAAAACATCTGTTCATGAACTGAATCGCAAGAGAAGGTGGATCATGCAGGATGACAATGACCCTAAGCACACAAGTCATTCTACCAAAGAATGGTTATAGAAGAATTAAGTTAATGTTTTGGAATGGCCAAGTCAAAGTCCTGACCTTAATCCAATCGAAAATATTGTGGAAGGACCTGAAGTGAGCAGTTAATGTGAGGAAACCCACCAACATCCCAGAGTTGAAGCTGTTCTGTACGGAGGAATGGGCTAAAATTCCTCCAAGCCGGTGTGCAGGACTGATCAACCGTTAGAGGAAACGTTTAGTTGCAGTTGTTGCTGCACATTGGGGTCACACCAGATACTGAAAGCAAAGGTTCTCTTACTTTTGCCACTCACTAATATGTAATATTGGATCATTTTCCTCAATAAACAAATGACCAAGTATTATATTTTTGTCCCATTTGTTTAACTGGGTTCTCTCTCTTTATCTACTTTCGGACTGTGTGAACATCTGGATGATGTTTTAGATCATATTTATGCAGAAATGTTAGAAAATTCTAAAAGGTCACAAACTTTCAAGCACCCCTGTATGTGAACTTTTTCACATACTGATGTGACCCCTTTAAGCAGCAAGAACTTTAACTAAACATTTCTGGTAACATTTGATCAGTCCAGCACATTGAAAAATTAGCCCATTTCTCTGAACAGAACAGGTTTCACGCAGGATTTAGTGAATTTCCTCGACAAACTGCTTTCCTCCACAACATTTCTGTTAGGCGGAGGACCTTGACTTGACGTGGATTGTAAACATTTCCAGCTGAATGACTCTCTTTTTTTGAGGCCTCAATAAATTGTATTTGTTCATGATGTAATGCACTTCCTCCACCATGTATTTTTATGAGGTTGGACTTTGATAGATTCCCGTTCTTTTAAATACAACAGAGTGCCCACACCCTACTTTACCTCAAGTTCACCTGTTCATACCTAGAGGTTCACCCTACTTTTTTTTGCTACTCACAATGTAATAATTGATAATTTTCCCTCAATTATAATGGCCAAAGTAGATATATTTTGTTTTCGTTTTTTTTTTATTGGACTTAATACTCTTTATTACCTTAGGTCATATTTAAGTAGAAATACAACATAATATTTTAGAGTTTCACAACTTTCAAGCACTGTAATGTATTTAAGTTTTAAATTGAGGTATATTGAAGGTAGCCTATTCAAATTAAAGCTGTTCAAGTATACAGTTATAACTTTTTCATTTTTTAAGTAACTATAATTCAACGGGTTTGAGCATCACATACAGACACAACAGGCTGAAACAACATTATGCTTCCTGTGTTCTGACAGGCGCCAGAGCTCTCATAACCCTGAAGAGTTAATACATGGAAAAGTGAGTCTTCAAATGGTGACAGAAGATCTGCACTTAAGGAAGGACCAATTTTTTCACTTTCATATTTGAAGTTAATTAAATGCTGCCTTTAGTTAATTGTATTTCTTACTGGTGTTATGGTTCTTGTTGAATTTTTACCCACGCCAGCAAGGTTTAAAGTTAGAACCAGGAAAAAATGAACTGTGAAATTTGACAGTAGAACCATGAAGTTGCCAAATTAACACCAAAATTCATAGTACAAGTGTGAAATAATTCATGGTCAGTTCATCGTCCACCAAGTTTACAGTTGTACTATGAAATTTCACAGTAGAACCATGAAGTGGCCAAATTACCATCAAACATTCATAGTAGAACTGTGAACTTTATGGTCAAACTGTGAAAGTTCACATTAAAACTGTCAAGCTATTCACAGTTTTACTATAAAAATTCACAGTACATTTTTTCCTGGAAGGTGTTGTTGGGCTGTTGGCTAGTTATGCTAGCATGTGTAAATGCCTACAAAGGAGAATACTAAGCACTTCTGTTGGTCGCTTTGGATAAGAGACTATGTTCAGTGATGTAAATGTAAATGTAAATTTAAGGGACTTTCAGTATGGGAGACAAAGGCCAATGGAACCGAGAATGGAGCATTTTCTTTTCCTTTTAGCGCGCCTATGACAACTCTTCCAGACCAGTAGATGACAGTAGAAACATTATTGTCGTCTTTGAGGCACACAACTCAAAGCAGCGCACTGATCAGTTCCTTAGCACAGGTTATTGTGTTGCGTAGTAATTATTTGGTTTATTTTGGAAAGTTTATCTCTTTGTGTTTGATCATTTATAATCTACAATGTCGGGGATCCCACCAGATTCATGGCAGCCTCCTACAGTTTCACTGGAGACTAGGTAAGTTCAAACACGTTTTTGAATGAATGAGCTGAACTAGCATGTCTGGTTACATGGCATAGCACATCATCCCTTAAACTCTGGTTATCTGTTTATTCACTTTCGCTTTCTAAAAAGGCCAAAAAGTGTAGCCATTTAATTAATTTACCTCTAGGAATTCCGATACCGTTCATACAGGGCAACAAAATCTTATATTATATATATTTGTTCCACAAACTAACAGAAGTGAACCTAACAGCACTCAGTCTAAAATCCAATGTTTTCGATTTTTTAAGTGACATACATTAATTTATGCAATGAATGTATATTACTTAGTCAAAATAAGTCTGTTAATACACTTAATATGTGTACAAACGTACTTCTAAAGACCCATCATAACTCAGTGTCATGTTTTTTGGAGGGTCTGGCACAGGTTATTCCTTACTGTGAAGTAGTGGCCTCGTAGCAGATGGTGAATTAGGATATTTAAGCATTTTGCATTTTGATGTTATACCATTTATATTTGTTAGACAGAAGTATCAATCAGATTCATGATCTCAGGATTCTCTTAAAACATAGGAATGTCAAAAGCCATGTGGTGTGAACGTTTTGCCAAGGCTGTGAGAAACGTGACACAACAAACATGAGGGACCAAACTTTTAGCCTGGTCTCCCACTTTTAAATTAGGGGTGTGAGAGAGGTTTTTGAGATTTGAATACATGTCAGTGTCAACCACCGATGTAGCAGAAATAATTTTGGACTATTTTTGCAGTTTCTTGGCATTATAATGGTATATGGAATATCAGCCTGACCCTTAAATAGGCAAAAGTACATTATTTGTGTGGTGATTCATTCTCCGGACTGCAGTGACACTGATGTGATGGTGTTGGTGCATGTTCTGATGAATGTATGAGTGAATCAGACACAGCAGTGCTGCTGGAGTTTTTAAACACCTCAGTGTCACTGATGGACTTAAAAGTAGACCACCAACCAAAAATGTAAAGATTCCTGTACAGGCAACATCCTGTGAGCACTGGTGAAGGATTAGAGGGTGACCAACACAACAACAACAGATTAGCTACTGTCTCTGACTTAACATCTACAAGGTGAAGCAGTATTGTAGATGTGTCTAATAGAGTGCATAGTGAGTGAACAAGGTGTTTAAAACTCCAGCAGCACTGCTGTGTTTGATCCAAGTATACCAGCACATGCAAAAACATTAGATATTTTTTTTCACAAATTATTTGTTGACCAGTGTCAGATATTGGCTTAAAATTCTGGATGTGGGGTGGGCTTACCAATATCAATGTGTATAAACATTAACCTGTGACGTTATGGTGTATTTGAGCGATGAACATGCTGCTTATGCAAGTTTTTTTCCCTGCTCTCTTCATAAGTGAGCTCAAAGTTAATTACTTAGTTGTTGACTCTGACTCAGTTTATTGATTGCCATTCTCTGAATCTGGGACTGTGGTGGCCTAGCAGTTAAGGTACTGGACTATAATATGATTATAAAAAATATGATTATTTGTAGGTGTACAACAGTCAAAAACATAACAGACGGCTTACACAGAACAACTGTGGTTATTTTTTCCAGGATGCTTGGA
Source organism: Ancistrus triradiatus (assembly GCA_025084515.1). Taxonomy (NCBI): domain Eukaryota; kingdom Metazoa; phylum Chordata; class Actinopteri; order Siluriformes; family Loricariidae; genus Ancistrus; species Ancistrus triradiatus. The sequence goes on from JAJAGP010003025.1 coordinate 84,795, forward strand.
AATCCCTACTCTGTAATTTTCTTTAAAAAAAATCATATATACTGATTTCATTTCAGTTCACTGATCATGGGTCTTAATGGTGTTTTTGCAGTTTAGTAATATGTTCCGTGTCAGTTCTATGGCTATTTTGCAAATACAATGACTTGTTTTTCGGAATGTTTTCGGAGTTGTTCCTCCACGGCTTATTTTCACTGTGTATTGTAAACAGCACGCTCTGAAGAGCTTCCATGCTAAAGACATATCCGTGTCCAAGATAAATAGAGACTATTTAGTTGACTAAGTAGCACTCAAAACACAACTGAAATCTAACAGTTCCTCATCATGAACATGCGTCACCAGCGGTCTCATGAACAAACATGCAATTGGCTGAGCCGCGTTTAAAGCTCCGTACACAGATTAACTGAATTAAAGTTAGTAAAAGCACTGTGCTGTTGATGTGTGGCTGTGTTGGTTCTGCTGTAACAGTGTTGTGCTGCACAATTGTAAGTGTGACCAGCACAGACTCACCGGCGGCTCAATCGGTACATCTCTAGTCTGGGACACAGTGTCTTAAACTCTTTTGCAACAAGTCTAACGCATTTAATCTACCTCAGTAACGAACGTAGAAAAGGTGATCTAAGCAGTTAAAGGTTAAAAGCCTTGCTCAAGAGCCCAACAGTGGCAGTTGGGCCGAGCTGGAGTTTGAACTTCTGATTAGTAATCCAAAATCGTAACCACTGAGCATTCCCTGTATCTTTAATAATGCGGTGATTTAATTTATACATGTTGCCTATAAGGCTCCAGATCTGTTAACGCCTCTCTCCTGATCTTCAGTATGGGAACCCTCGTGTTGGAGTTGTACTGGAAACACGCACCTAAAACCTGTAAGAACTTTGCAGAGCTCAGCAGAAGAGGCTATTACAACAACACCAAGTTCCACCGTGTCATCAAAGACTTCATGGTGCAGGGTGGTGACCCTACAGGAACAGGTATGTTTAGATCAATTATACTTTTATATTTCCTTGATGACTGAAAGAAACATAATTGAAAACAATTTGGTATATTTAAAAGAATAATTTATTGATCTCTCAGGTCGTGGCGGTGCATCTATATATGGAAAACAGTTTGAAGATGAGCTTCACCCTGAGCTGAAATTCACAGGTCGGTAAAACCATAGCTTTATTTTGTAAATCAGTGCATTGCAAAGTAGACTTTGGCCAGTAATGAAATTTTGAGAACCAATTATCTTCTAAAGAGTTATTGCGATGACAGTTATAGTGATCCAAATTCATTTAGAACCATATGTTACCGTTACAGAGTCTTATAATTCATCTTAAACTCTTGAAGTACGGACTAAAGTCCCTCAGCACAAGCCCAGTGTAACATTTTCAGTGCTTTTCTGCAGCAATTTGTTTAAACCACAATATTGCCACACTGGCACATTAGCATCCTTGTTCTTAACAATTTGCTTTCTGCATTAAACAGGATCTCATAAAGCAAAGTCTCTTTCATTTGCACATGTCCCTAGAAATTTGTTAGAATGTTTCCAAGTGGTGTTCAAAGTTTGTATATGTAGAGTTAATTAGTTGTTCTGGTTTTATAGTGTATAATAAAGCAAAAAGCCACAGGTCAGAGGTTTTTTGTGTGTTGATGTATGTTCAAGAGAAAGTGAAAATGTCCAAGAAAATGAAAGAACAAGACATTTTTGAACAACAAAAATTCGACCGGTATCGCTGCTTAATTAAATTGTCACATTATTGGATATTAGTGACTGAAGCCTATTATAGAGCTGTTTTAAACAATCAAGTCAAGTCAGATCTATTTATATAGTGCTTTTTACAATGGAGCATAGTCTCAAAGCAACTTTACAAGTTTAGATTATCTCCTAATATCTCCGTCCAATCCCAAATTGAGCAAGTCTAGGGCGACAAAGGAGTGTTACGAGGAAGAAACCTTGGGAGGACCAAGACTCAAAAATGGACCCAACCTCCTTGGGCGGCGTAGATGACAAATCCATTCCACATCAATCAGCCACATTAGACTAAGAATTTATACTGCTGAATGTGTTTTCATTTCCACGATCATGTCGATGAAAAAGAATTAGGGTACTGTTTATTCAAGGACACAACATAGTTTTAACATCGTAGGAATTAAAGGAACTTGTGATAGGTTGATTGGTGTTGGTAGCTTTTCTTACTTCATTCCCAGCTTTGTATTTAACTGACGGTTACACAGCTTAACTAGTTTGTGACCGATCATGGTTTGTGTTGTATATTTACTGTGTAGGTGCTGGAATCCTTGCCATGGCTAACGCAGGCCCTGATACAAACGGCAGTCAGTTCTTTCTGACGCTAGCCCCCACACAGTGGCTTGATGGAAAGCACAGTATATTTGGACGAGTTTCCCAGGGCATCAGTCTTCTGAATCGAATTGGCCTGGTGGAGACCAACAGTCAAGATCGACCTGTTGATGAGATAAAGATACTCAGAGTGACTCTGCCTAACTGACACATAAGCATATGATTACGTTTCATTTTGTACAGTGTTTTTAAAACAATAAACTCAATTTTCTAAGATGTGGGTGGTCGTGTAAGGCTTTTTTGTTATGATGTCATTGAATACCAAGATGAAGGCATAGCTTCCTGTTTTTAGCTTATTCTTAAAAAATGTATTTTTAGATTATTCTGGTTAGGGTTGCAGGGGAGGGTCTGGAGCCTAATTTGGAATTCACTGGTTCCATGTGCTTATTGCTTTTATAAACCAGCAACAAAACAATTACAGCTGCTGTTTCTGCTATGCTGCGCTATGAAGGTATATGAAAAATTCATACTGTATGGGAAATAAACCAGTATACCGGATAAAGCAGCATACTGCACAGCACTACACCACATCTAATATTTTACTTGCAGTATCTCTGTCACTATAGGAATTCTGTACATTGTCCACCACTGCACACAAAGGATATTACAAAGTCCCATAGGAATCTATGTTATGGATAGAATATATACATAAGGTAGGTGAATTTGAAACTGGGTTGCTCTAAAATTAAACAATGAACATAAAGTGGTACTTTTCTTGTATTTTTCGGACCATAAAGCGCACCGGATTATAAGACGCAATATCAACGATCGGCTGCTAACGGGTATATTTTCATACAAAAAGCGCATGAAATGAAACAAAACTCTTAAGTTCCGTCGGAAGCTCAGTTTGGTCTTTACCT